>KE159266.1:0-11294 GCA_000411055.1 Leavenworthia alabamica | reverse complement strand
ATATATATATATATATATATATATATATATATATACATTAGCCAACAGAATGGTCAAGAGAGATGCAGAAATATATATACCTGAGGTAACTGAGTTGATGTTTCACTTGCCTTCTGCTGAGTCTCAATGGAGCAGTAATAGGAGTAAACAACCATTCCAATCACAGCCACCAGAATACCGAGAATGTTGCGCCAGTCGAATGGGTCTCGCAACAACACATAGCCAAATGCTAGAACCAGACATGTTTTGAGGTGTCCCAGAACCTGATATGTGACCGGAGATGTTTTGCCAATGACAAGAAATGTGCTGAAGTTTACAGAGACTGATATGAGGCAGGACAGCACAATGAAGAACTGCACTTAACAAAGAAGCACATGTAAATAAGGAGTATCGACATGAAAACAAGAAGATATGTTGGCTAGAATTCCTGGCAAATTGAGTCTCACCACAACTTGAGAAGTGTACTTGAATGCAAACACGTTCTGGTTGGTAAGGAGCCCATCTAAAAATGGCCCAGTGACGAAAAGAGTGATTGCTTGATACGGGCAAGACTGATACAGAAGTTGCGTGGATGAAACTTTGAACTTCTTCTGGATGGTATTTGTCATCTGAGTAAAATTGGTCAAGATAACAGCATCAGATTAGAAAGATAGGTTGAAAGAAGAACGCAATGAGAAAAGAAAGGCTAAGCATAGGATACAATTTGAGCAACACAAGTTGTGATAACAGCTAGCAGCGACAAGACAGAACCCAGCATATTAAGCTGAAGATCTGTGACGGTTGCAATTCCAACACCAATGAGAAGGATCGCCAATGAAAACTGAATTTTTCGACTGCAAACAAAATAAAGGTGTGTCATTAACTAGGTGACGTCATTGAGCAGAAACTAGTTAGAAAAACTGATGAAGCAATGAGAATTTCTGAGGATGAATTATCAACACAAAGGGACATAAGAAAACTTTGGATTATCAAACTAGCTAGATATCACTAAGTGGCTCAACTATTACATAGTATGACAACTAGAACTTTGGATTACATCAACCAGAAATGCATTACCATAAGAAAATATAGATGTAATATAAAGTAGCTTCCTCCAAATCAATAATCATTCACGTGTTAACGGAAGAGATGAGGTAGTTAGAATTTTGAGTGCCAACCTGAACTTTTTCCTGAAGAAGAGGGTCTCTAAGAGAACAGTGCAAGGTATGATTGCTAGTTTTGTCATCTATTATCATCAGAAGAGAAGATGGCTTAGAACAACACATGTTAAAAATGGATTTCATATCAAGCAGTAGCTGAAATGACAAAGCTGTACCTGGTAGAAACCGACGGAATTAAAGCCCAGGCTAAGGTTCAATAGTCCTATAGATATCCCATTCAATATGCCAAATCCCATCACAGCTCGTGGATCAAAAGGCTTGTGTTCGAACATCTTCATCCATAATGCCACATGAAGGGAACAAAATGTGACCAAAAGATGCCAGCTTGTCAAAGTAGTCGCTGTACATACAAAATAACAAGTACAGATAGCTTATGAGATCGACTGCATAAGATGACATATACACAGTTAATCAGTTGAGTCCCACATAAAAGAAGAGCTAAAAAGTTTTCTAAAAAACAGCTCATAAAGTAAGAACACATTTCCAATATTTCGGGGACAAACAAACCGCAAAATATCATTCAAAGTTATATGAGTAGTAATTTCTAAAAGGGCCAAAGATATGAAATATTTTTGAAACATATACAATCATGAAGGCAATCCTCGTTATGGACCCTAAGGGGTCAAGGAGATAAACACCTGACAATTAGGAATATAGTATGAATGAAAATGATCTCTAATCTATTCTTCAACACATTCCTCAGATTCCAAAAAGGCTCAAAAGTAAGCTTTTATGCATACAAACATACACATGGATATATGTAGAGAAAAATATTTTCAGCAGCAACATGGCTGATCATAAAAGGAGTCTGTAACACTAAATATAGCGATGGAGAATTGAATAGGTTACCAAATGTGAAGCCAAGGGTGCTAATAAGCGCCTTGTTACAGATGACGATCGACACAGACGATACAACGGACAAACTCAAAGCGCCGATTGTTCCCAATTGGAACCTCTGGCCTTCGCTCATCTTCGCTCTCTTAATTTTCCTCTAGTTTTAGTCACGATCTACGATGATCTATCAACCAAAATCAAACATCGAATCCGAATTCGTGCGCTAGCCAGTTAAACGGAGAAGAAAACAAGAGCGATCTGGAAAAACAAACCTCATTCGTGCATAACGTATACGTAAATGCGAGAGAATCGAAGCTGAGACAGCTCGACTGCAGCAATGAAGATATAGAAACTCGTTAGTTATATTGTATTATGATAACAATGGAGATTTATTGAAAGCCAGAAGCCATAAACCCTAGATCTGACGTTATGAGAAAGAGATCAAGATATTTGATCGAATGAAAAATTCAAGAGACGCGAAATGAAAACAATGAGAACATGAGGGAGAGAGATAATACATAGATAGAGAGAGAGAGGAAACTCACAGAATAATTTGAGAATCAGAGATGATTCAAACTTCAACGGAGAAGAAGAGATTCAGATTTTGTATTAAGAAGCCTATTTCTGCAAATTAAAATTTGATTGACAAAGGAAAATAGTGAGAGAGAAGAAGAAGATAGTTTTCAGTGATATGTCCCACCATTAAATAACCGCGGGGTATTCTCGTAATTGTAGATAATTCATATTTGATTTTTACCGTTACGAAATTTTTTTGTTCCATAATACGATATGCGTTAATTTTTACATTGCATAGTGAATAATCATATTTTTTCTTTTTGAATTTTTGGGTTAAGTTTTACTCCACTGCACATTTGGTCATTTACCTGTCATTAGAGAGAAATACATTTGGTCAAGTTTCGACTACGACCACACCACAACATTGATGAGTTTGTCTTCAAGGAATCCAAAACCGTTACTATCAAAGGACATGTTATTTTGTTCTTGATTTTTGCTTGGTGCATATTATAAATCAATTCTACTAAAGTTGATTTTTGAAATTGCATATTCACCATCTCAACTTGAGCTTTTACAAGTTGTGCTTGCAGTTCACTCAATGAAACGGCTCCAACATAAATGAATAATTGTCTAACAAGCAAAAGCGTAACAGATAAGCGTCAAATAAATAAAAAAATCCCAGCCAAAAAAAAAAAACAAGATACGCAAATCCAAGAGAGTCCATTAAGCAGTGCGACCCCTCCAGATACCGAATCAAAAGTAGCCATGAGTCACACACACACGTCACAGCTCTCAAGCATCAGCAAACCTGGAACCAACAGATTTCAAAGTCAAATTATACAACTCAAACACCATTTTAATATGAAGTGATTCATAGATTCAATATAATTACCCGAGCTCCGAAAGCTTCAAGTGAGCCTCAGCGTAATCAGCAAAAAAGACATCTTCATCCTGTTCACACGAAACCATTAAGTTTAAAGAACAGAGACGGATGAAAGAAAGGATGATGCTTAGTGCTTACAGCAGCGTATTTCTCAACATAAGAACGGAAAACTGGATCATCCAATAGAGCCTTGTCAGAGACAAGCTGAAGAAGACCTTCCTTCTCTCCGCTCAAGAGTTCCCTGTTAGTCAGTTGATAAACGTATCAACCATTGAATCATCAATGTGTATCAACAGTGAGGGAACTTGGGATACTTACTTGAAGTAAGAGTTGTCGAAAATAAGAGGGTTTGAAGTCCATGCACCTTCGAAGCCAGACCTATCCTTGTGAGCTCTTCCCTGTATTAACACAAGTAGCAAGATTTGAGATTGGAACAAAAAAAAAGCACTTGAGAAGATAAAGAGAAACTAACCAGAGTATGGGCACCAGATAAAACAACAATGTCTTTGTCAGATAAGCCCATCTGCTTAGAAAAGACCTCTCTCAAATGACCACAACCCTTTGTAGCATCAGGAAGACGACCTTCTGGAGGTGGCTGGGGCTTATCCTGAACACAAGATATATATGTCAAAAACAGGTAATAAAGTATCACAAGCAGACAATATCAATCAGCCTATCTCCATGAAGATCGCATATACCAACTTACAAATCTACAGAAATGACTAACCTCTCTTCCAGGGTGGAAAGGAATCTCAGGGCCACCAGTTACCTCAACGGCCACAACACCAGCAAGCTGAATGATCAAATTTCACACCAATGAACATTGTTTGATAAAATCCAAACGCTAAAACTATTAGGGGTAATCTACATAACATCATGTACCTGATGGAAATCAGCAACAGAAATGTTAGGGAATTGGGCCCTGATGGGCTCCAGAAACCTAAGAGCAACGTGGATACCAGCATTGGCTTCATGAGCTTGCTCAGCCTCCAACCTCATTGTTCCGAAGGGACCTCCAGTCTTTGAGGCGCAATCGAATGTACCAGCCGAGTGCCATCTGAAATTTACTTAAGAATGAGATGTATATATGATATACCCTAAATACTACAAGGTGATACGGTGAGATACTTACGCGAGTCGGACCATGATGGGAGCACACTTATTCTCAGCGATCATACCTCTAAGCTTCCTCTTACACTTCTCAATAGCCTTGAGGTAATCTTCGCTTACGGCTGGGTACTTCTTCGTCATCTTAGCTAAAATCTCGAATCAATGCACACACAAGCCCCAGTATCAAATATACATACCGATCAAATCCAAAAAAAACTGAAGTAATACAGCAAAACCCTAACTATAGATTCGGAAATTTAGTCAAGAAATCTAGCAAGATCAAACCGAAAAACATAGATGAGAGGCAAAAAAATCAATGGCTAACGTTACTAACGCCGACTGCAGTATCGGATCAATGATCTACTACGATAAACACATCAATCAACTCAGCTCAAACCAGGGGTTACAGTGATCCGATCGATTTAAGATGAAAATGGAAGCAGAAACGAGAGAAAGTGTTGCTGCTTACCTTTGATCGACAAGGCGGGTAATAAAATCTGTGAAAATGCGAGTGGCTGGCACGAGTTAGACACGAGTACTACTTTTATGGGAACGTTCGGAAGTATTTATAGAGAGAACATTATAGTATGTCTATATACGCCGTCGGATCATCAATATCGTGTGGTCAATATTTTCTAATATAATAAACGGTCGTGATTCAATGCACTCTTTTAAAATGGACGGTTGGATTTATTTTTCAAGCTTTTATTGGAGGAAACATGCTTCGTGTGGCGGGCCTACTAACTTGGGAAAAAAATATCCAAAAGGATTTGTTTTGAGTAGTGGTATTTGCGTTATTTCCATCCGTCGCAGGTGTGAACGCATCTCACGCACAAGCAGATTCCAATTTGACCAAGTTGATAAAGTCACAGTTAGGTTCCTTTCAATCCGCGGGTGACGGAGTTAGATTTTAGAATTGGTTAGTAGTAGTCATTAACCAACTCGGTTTGAAGCGAACGAAGCAAGGTTTGATTAGTTGTTGAAAACTTGAAGGTATTTTGAAATATTAATTGATACTTTTAAAATCAGATTTTGTTACTTTATCTAAAGGAACATGACCATGAACCAAATAGCAAAACTGCACCGTTTTCAATATTAGCTATATTAATACAATAATTAAAGCAAATGAAAATTGTTTCTAGGCAACAAAAACAAAATTGGTGTACTGAGGCAGCAAAGCAAACCACACTGGTGTATCCATATCAGTGTCTTGTCTGCAAAATATTAAAAAAATTAATACATTGTCAGAAGAATTTGAAAATAAATACTTGAAGTAAAACTAAGAATGGTTTTACCTTTCTTTTCTTGAATTTTCCTCCCTTTTTACGGCCACTAAAGCTTCCTGGCTCTTCACCATCTTTATCCAAGAACTTGAATTCGTCGTAAAAATTCTCGGTTAGTCCAAGCAACCTGATTCAGATGAACATATCACATTATGACCAATCAAATATTAGACACTCTCAGTTTCCAACCAAAGCAAAAAAATCATACCCGCTGCTTGATTTTAAACGCTTCTCTCTCTTCTTATCCTCTTTTGTGCGAGGTGCCCGGACAAAGAGCTCTTCTTCTATCTTTTGTTGTCTTTCATACTGTGCCATGAACTTCTTCTGTTCTTTGCTCTCAGCCCCAAAAAATTCTCTGATCTGTTTATATTTATTCACCCATTAAGTTCAAAATATAATATTGTTCGCTTACTCATCACAACAGCAAAGTAATTTCTTTTCAACTCACCTCTTCAGGCCTATCCTCAAGATCATCCAACACATCTTTCATGTATGTATCTTCAGTGGCTTGCCTTAAAAAGTGTTTCTCTTTTCTGGCAGCATCCCTCTCCTGTTTTGATGTCTTATCATCCATAGTAGGAGCAAATTTCGGGGGACGATAAACACCATCCTACATTTACACAGGAAAATGGTTAATGAAAAAGAACATATAACATATTACATAACGAGTGTAAGGGGGAAATAAGGTTCACCAATGGATCATCCTCAGTTCTGTCAGCAAGTAAGTCTGGTTTCGGCTTATAACTTGAAAGATCTTCAGATTTTTGAGCTGCACTAGATCCCTTTCCCTCGGAATGAGCTAGATCTGTCACAGACCCGCCGGCTGTAGTGAGCTTCTGAATCTGGTACTGTAGTTTTTTGTCTATGGGTCGAATCTACGCAAAATAATAATGAGTTGAACTATTATTCTATATCTTGTTGGCTGGCATATAGTCAGAAAAAGAATACAAAGATACAAACCTTTTCCAGAAACATTCGTATCTCTACAAGGCTCCTTACAACAGGATGGCCATCAATAGAGAATCCTTTGGCCTTCCTTAGCAGATAATATACAAGACACTGGCAATAATTTAGAAGTAACAGATGCTTGGCCTCGAGATAACTTATCCCATCCGCTGTCGGAAAACTTTTTTCTTTTACCTAAGATTTGCAATGTTAATAAAATCAGGATGCTATGAAAAAACCATTATGTCTTTGAATAAAAATGCCAGATGCAGTCCACAGAAGATAATTTGGTTAAATCCTTAAAAGGGAGCAAACATTTTGATTTTAACATTAACGCCATGAACTGAAGTTATACCAAAATGAAACTCTTTGTCACAGCTAAGACGAGAAAAACGATGTCAATAAAGTAGAGTCCAACTAAACTCTAAGAAGCTGCAAAAAAAAAAAGTTACTACCTTTGCAGTGAGAGCCTCCACTTTGCTTCTAACCACATCTAGGCCTTCCTTCATTTCTCTCAACACAGATGCTAGTTGTGGAGCTTCTCTGAGACCGTCAAAATAATAAAACGAAAACCAGTAAAAGATGTCAGCCATATCATCTCTAACAAAACACAAAAGTTATATTTTTTTTTTCTGTGTGAGAACTCAAGTAACCCCTTCCTTATTCAAGCTATTTTCAAACTTTTTAGGGTTAAAACGGAAAGCTGTCTTCATGATGAGATAAGCATAACTTACATCTTTATTCTTCCAACAAAACCAGGTTTTGATATCTCCTCCATGATCCTTGTTTAGAGCTTGACAGCAGATAAGCCTGCAACAAAAAAACTAACCTGAATATTTGGAGAATAAAACTTGAATATCAAATAAAAACTCTCAGATAAACTGATAAATTAAACCATAGCACTGGTAAGCAAATAATTATCTTTCTCGGATCTTTGGAAAGCGACCAGAGAATACTAAATACAAAAAAAAGTTTACAAGCTGGTTCTTCAATCCCTACGTTGCACTACAAACAGTGTCTATCAATTAACTAACTGATAAAATCTAACGGTTAAGTCTCTGATTGAAAGGAAGCAGAGACTTACTAATTTGTTAATAACATAACCAAGCGTTCCTAAGTTCATTATGAATGTAACCTAACAACAACACAATCATACAAAGAAAAGTACTGAGATTCGATTCCTCTGATGCGAAACAAGAGACAACCAAACCCAAGATCAATTATTATTAAACATGGCTGGCTACTATTCAATATTCAAGAAGAGGATATGCTAATGGTTGAGATGATCGTACCTTAGATTTGCAGCTGGAGAGGCAGGAAAACTCAGTGACGGAGAAAAGCTAATTGAAGAAGAAGAGACGGAGGAAGAGCTAGGGTTTTCTTATCGAGTTTTATACTAAACTTGAGAAACAAATAGAAAACAAATTAAGGGTTTATTATGCGCTGCGTATTGAACTTCTTTCAGGCCCAATGGGCTTTTTTCTTTCTTTCTTTTTTTTGTCGCCCAATGGGCTTCTTTTCCTGCAATCAGGAACTTGAAATTCGTCCGACATAAATCATGTATTTCAACTAGCTAAGCAGAAGGCTGGGTAAGAAAATAAATGAAACCATTATTATTAGACTCTTTTTTAGCTGAAAATAATTTTGTTGCTTAAATCTGCTTTTTGCTTAATTAATTTTCTTAACGATATGTTCTGATTTTAAATAAATGTTTCTCAGCATAAGCTTGCTTAGGTTACAAAAACAAGAAAATTCCCAAACCCTAGAAAACAAAATCGATTAGCCGCCGAAACCGTAGAGAGTACGACCTTGCCTCTTCAAGGCATAGACAACATCCATAGCAGTCACCGTCTTTCTCCTGGCATGCTCCGTGTAAGTGACCGCGTCACGGATGACATTCTCGAGGAAGATCTTAAGGACTCCTCTGGTCTCTTCGTAGATCAAACCGCTAATACGTTTAACGCCACCTCTACGAGCAAGACGACGAATGGCAGGCTTAGTGATACCTTGAATGTTATCTCTCAGCACCTTCCTGTGCCTCTTCGCTCCTCCCTTTCCTAATCCCTTTCCTCCTTTTCCTCTTCCTGACATCTCTTCGACGTTTCTTAAGTTCTGAACAATCAAATTAAAATTTCATAAGGAATCTACTCAATTGTAAACTCTAGCTTTTCAGATCAACCAATTGAAATGAAAAATCGAAATAATAAAGTCGAATTTTCTATTGAGGAAAGAGATGGTTCCTGAACGAGAAGAAGAAGAAGACGACGGTACCTGAAGTTGGTTTGAAAATGACGAAGATACT
Organism: Leavenworthia alabamica; assembly: GCA_000411055.1. Lineage (NCBI taxonomy): Eukaryota > Viridiplantae > Streptophyta > Magnoliopsida > Brassicales > Brassicaceae > Leavenworthia > Leavenworthia alabamica. The sequence continues at coordinate 2,261 of KE159266.1, read as the reverse complement.
AATACTAATGAATTATTGAAATGTCAAATGTATATATAATCATCAGAATGCGTTGATGATTTGATCCAACGGTTATTACACTTTTAACAGTAATACACGGATCGATGACGTGGCCTGGTACTTCCTTCGGCTTAACAATTTGGAAAAAAACTAGCCCACTATATTGGGCTCTAAAAATAAAATGAAAGATAGGCCCAAGTTACTAATGGGCTCCATAAACCTGGTACTCTCGGAAACGTTTAGGGAGTAAGGGGTTTTCTTCGGCCGTCAAAGTGCTCTCCGTTATCGATCTCCGGTAAGTTCTTACCATTTTGTTATCCAATCTCAATTTATTCATTATGATTTGTTGTTAATGTATCTTTAGTAGTAGGTCAGAATTATATAACTGAAACTTAGCAGAGCTGTTGTTACCATGTTTGTTACGCGATTTATCGGGAGGAGATTTTTGGCGGCTGCATCAACGCGATCGGAGTCTACAGCTGCAGCAGCTACCTCGACGATTCGTACAGCCAAAAATCCTCTTGAAGAGTTCTTTGAATTGGATAGAAGCCAGGACGAAGATAAACCTGTTGTTTACGGTGCGTTCCCATCTCATTTCGTTTTGGTGAATTTGTTGTTCATGGATTGATTAATATGTCTATGGAACTCTGAATCTATAAACTGTTGATGATATGTATTAAGCTGAATCTATTTTTTCTCGTGCTTAATCGTAGTTTTCACATATCAGTTTCGTTAGCTACTTAATTAAGGATTATTTGGTTTGTTAATTCGTTTTAGGTCGAGGTTGGAAAGCTTCAGAACTGCGGCTCAAGTCATGGGATGATCTACAGAAGCTGTGGTATGTTCTTTTGAAAGAGAAAAACATGTTGATGACTCAGCGTCAGATGCTTCAAGCACAGAACATGATGTTTCCAAACCCTGAACGTATTCCAAAGGTTAATACTAAAGCTGGCTATATAACTCTCAATTCAATTAAGTTGTTAACAAATTGATGATAGATTGATAGTTATGTATCTCTTGAACCTTTTGAAAACATATATACTCTTGTTTTTTTCTTATCACCATGTGAGATTAGTATTCATGAATGTTAACTTTTGTTTGTGTCTCTTAATATAGGTGAGGAGATCAATGTGCCGCATTAAGCATGTGCTGACAGAGAGAGCCATTGAAGAACCAGATCCCAGAAGATCAGCTGAGATGAAGAGAATGGTAAATGCAATGTAACCGGCCTGTTGTACTTCTTTTAGCAAGGTATTCGAGTTTTTTTTGGGAATAAGAAGTAAGGCATAGTATTCAAATAGGGTGAAGAAGAAGACTTGGTATTTTCTTTTTTTGGAACTGTCCAATGATTGTGATTTGTGTCTGGCAGCAGAAAATGTTTGGTCTGTAGCAATGTTCACACTTTTGTTAACCCATTGTTGATGTTTTCTTTCGAGACAACTGTTGGCGTCTTCGAACATAATCCAACTAAGAGTCTTAGTTTAAGACTGTAACATCAATGGGAGAAAAAAGTAACAATGTTGGTTTCTTCCAATGTTTAAGAAAGTAGTATAGGCCCAAGTAGACTTCAGCCGTGCTGATAAACCTTAGAAAGAGATAAGAACAAGTTAAGAGTAACAGAACCAACGGAGAAAAGAAAGAAGATGTGAGGCAACAAACAAAACACACAACATGGAAAGGGTTAGGGTCTACAGGATGTTGTCTATGCCTTGAAGAGGCAAGGTCGCACTCTCTACGGTTTCGGCGGCTAATCGATTTTGTTTTCTAGGGTTTGGGAATTTTCTTGTTTTTGTAACCTAAGCAAGCTTATGCTGAGAAAAATTTATTTAAAATCAGAACATATCGTTAAGAAAATTAAATAAGCAAAAAGCAGAGTTAAGCAACAAAATTATTTACAGCTAAAAAAGAGTAATAATAATGGTTTCATTTATTTTCTTATCCAGCCTTCTTCTTAGCTAGTTGAAATACATGATTTATGTCGGACGAATTTCAAGTTCCTGATTGCAGGAAAAGAAGCCCATTGGGCGACAAATAAAAGAAAGAAAGAAAAAAGCCCATTGGGCCTGAAAGAAGTTCAAAACGCAGCGCATAATAAACCCTTAATTTGTTTTCTATTTGTTTCTCAAGTTTAGTATAAAACTCGATAAGAAAACCCTAGCTCTTCCTCCGTCTCTTCTTCTTCAATTAGCTTTTCTCCGTCACTGAGTTTTCCTGCCTCTCCAGCTGCAAATCTAAGGTACGATCATCTCAACCATTAGCAT
>KE159264.1:11747-25747 GCA_000411055.1 Leavenworthia alabamica | reverse complement strand
TGTGATATTTTATTAATTTATCGTGATATTAATTTATTTATAAATTAATATTTATTAATTTATAGAAATATTTTTTGATCTATGATATTCTTATTCTTTAAATATAAACGAAATTTAAAAAAAAAATTCATATATGAATTTCGTGAATGCTATCAATTTTGGTCAGATGATTGTGGTTCAAAAAATTTAGAAGAATATTCAACATGAAAACAACATGCATGTACTTGAAGTTGTGATCAATAATCTTAATTATCAGGATAAAATAAATATTAAAAGCCTACTCAACTATTCATACGAAAATAATTCATGTTCATAATTTTAGAGTTTAGAAGAAATTGTGATTTGTGTCTTTAATATTGATAAAGATATTGAAAACGATATTATGACATCTTTCAAAAGAGTTACGCGTTTGGAAGCAATTATAACGTATAGAACTTTTTACAAATTTTAGATGCAAATCAAGAAAACTGCAATAAAAAATTAGGGATGAGTTCTAACGAGATTCAAACTTAAAAAAAAAAAACAACACTGAAATTATATTTTATTAAATTGACTTAATTATATATATATCTATAGTTATACATGTCTAAGATTTACAATTATTAATTTATGATATTATTGGGACTATATTTTTATATGGGAGTTTCAAAAAAATTATTATCTTATTATCTTCTCAAATTTTGCTATTTTTTATATTAAGCCGAGTCAGGATTGAAATATTTTATTAATTTATGATGTTTATTAACTTATCGACTATTAATTTAAACAGATTTTACTAAATTTATTTTATAGCAAAACATGTAACCAATACTTTGGTCCCCTATTGGGTTGGGCTTAACTTTAATAAAATCGGTTTTAAAAAAAAAATATCTGATATGGTGTGTGAGGATAAGAAAATAAAAAAAACTTTGGCGGGTAGTTGAAGCGTGAAGAGACACATAAGTCCACTAGATGACACGTGCCACGACCAGTTAAGCACGCTTTCGCCGGTGGCCGCTAGATTCATCTCAGATTCCAAAACAAGCTAGGTTCCCTGGTTCATATTCTGCCACGTCAGCATTTTCCCTCGTACGCCTTAACTTCTTCACAGAATAATAAAATAATAATTCAAATAAAATCTCGTAAGAATGAAACAGAAACATTAGTTTGAGGGGAGATCTGATTTGGTTTCTCTCAAGCGGTGGTGATCTGATCGAATCGATGGCGCAACTACTTTCTCCAATTTGTACGGATCTTTTGAACTTCCAGAACTCACATCTTAGCTCCAGATCAGGTACTTGGCGGTTATCGGCGAAGACCAGTGGTTGTTCTTTACCTCGGTACGCCACAAGGAGGAGAAGTGGTTCCATAGGGAGGTTGAGAGTTGCAACAGAGGATGCTTCTTCTCTTTCTACCGGTGATGTCGCCGATGATTACTATGCCGTTCTCGGATTGGTAACAGATGATACTCGCATTAAGGATTTTGAATTAGTTTCATTATTTTTGGCTTATGATTATTGAAAATAAGATTATTATGCTTCATGCTTGCAAAAATTACTCTGCGTTTAAACATATGGTTTGGTTGTTAACTAACTCTATTTTCAACCTCAGATTTTATTCATCTTTGATCAAAATTAACTCACTCTCATTTGTTTATGTCAATTAGCTTCCAGATGCAACACAGGAGGAGATTAAGAAAGCATACTATAATTGTATGAAATCTTGTCATCCAGACTTGAGTGGCAATGACCCTGAAACTACAAATTTCTGCATCTTCATTAATGATATCTATGAGGTGACTTTTCATATTTTCTTTGGCTAGTTAATGTCCATATGTGTTGTTTACTAACTGTTGCATTGCAGATTCTAAGTGATCCTGTACAGCGTATGGTTTACGATGAAATTCATGGGTATGCAGTTACTGCCATCAATCCTTTTCTTGATGACTCTACCCCAAAGGATCATGTTTTTGTTGATGAATTTGCTTGTATAGGTATATTTTTACTTTTATTCATACTATTTCATTTCACTCTGATGATTCGGGTTGGTAACTGAGATCCTTCATCTTCATTTTCTGTTTTTGTAATAGGCTGTAAAAATTGTGCTAATGTAGCTCCTGATATATTTAAAATTGAGGAAGACTTTGGAAGAGCAAGGGCATGTAACCAGCGTGGCAACCCTGATTTAGTTCAGCAAGCTGTTGAAACATGGTAGCTTGGCTTATATTCTCTAAATACTGCAACTGATTGTGGAGTAATTTCAAAGAACTGATTAGGAGAATGCTTCTTTTTTTTTCAGCCCGGTTGATTGTATATATCAGACTTCTGCTGCACAATTGTCATTGCTTGAAGATGAAATGAGAAGGGTTGAAAGAGTGAATGTAAGATGATTGTTTCTTAATTGTCTTGTACTTATCTTATTGTTCATTAAAAACAAACACAAGGCTTTGTTAAGGTATCTTTATTATATACTGCTGCATTTAAGTTCTTTTGGAATTGTCTTTGATTGATCAGGTTGCTCTGATGCTTTCTGGAATGGGGTCAGGAGCAGTTGATGTTTTCAGAATGGTAAGAAGGATAAAAACCTGCTTTGTTTGGTAACTGATAACAGCTGAAATGTTCCTCGTCTTTTTCCTTCTAGTCATTTATGTTTTCTTCCTATTTTTCAGCTAACTTGTCAATCTTTGAATCCCATTTCAGGCGAGATCTCGATGGGAAAAGAGGCAAGCCAAAGTTTTGGTATGAACTATTATCACCTTCGAAATCCTCTCAAAACTATTTACAATGATGAACATAATACTCACCTCAATCTTACCTATGTTATCAGAATCAAGCTAGAAGTAGAATGATGAAGCGTAAAAACACAGACGAAACACCTTCCTATTGGGATAACCTCTGGGGCAACCAGAACGACTACCAGAAAAGTGGTAATATTGATATTAAACTCTCTTATATATTTTCTGGGCTAATTGACCATAAGATACATATTTATACATTTTGATATATGTGACTGTGACAGAGGAAGAAGTACAAGAACGAGCACAACGAGCCGCAGCAGCAGCGAGGAGATGGAGGGAATACTCACGAAGAGGAGTTGATAAGCGTCCCACCTTCAAACTCCCTGACTCCACCTCCACAGGAGACAATTGAAACCATATACATAATTCACTTATAGTTATAGGTCTCTACTATTCTTACTATGTTATATATATGTAATAACTTCATGGTCGTGCTTTGGCCCGTTCTAGACTTGTATAGCTTTCTTCTCACATCGATTTAAGGAAGAACAAAAAAAGTGTATAAACGTTTTTAATTTGAATATTGTATTTTCATATTATGTAGTGTATTAAAAATTCCAACGGCTATATAAAACTGTGTGCCAACAAGTGTAGAGCATTATTGGATATGATTGGCCCGCCACTTAAAAATCTAATCAACGACTCTCTTCTCCGACAGAGACACATGTTCTTGGTCAATAGTCTCATGTTAGAGATGTTTCTTACCTAACAATAATCGAAATTTTGTGAACAAACTTTTTCTTTATTCACAAGAATTTAAAACGCAGAATGATCAAAACTTGTACACATAGAAATTAAGCTTGTGTGTTATCGAATGGTCGAAGCCACAGCTTGAGCCCAAAGCTTGAGATGATCTTTTAAGTCGACTTCGTTCCCAGCCGGAACTGGAACTCTCCATTTTATCTCCGGCGTGATTTGTTTCTTCCCTTTCTTTCCTTCACAATGGTCCCACACCTCCGACAAATACGGTCTTGTTACTCTGTTTCCATTGCTCTTGTCTTCTTCTTCTTTTACTTCTGTTACTTTCACAACTCCATCATCTTTGTTTACCAGTCTCTGCAATCCAGGAAGAATCGAAACTAGATCAGAGTCTTTATGGTCTTCCTCGGAGAAGACAAAACCCAGATCCATAAACCCTTTAAGCTCCTCGTACTCTAAATCCGACATACTCTTTCCCCTTCTTGTTCTCACATTGTTGTTCTTCTTCTTCCTCTGTTCTTCCTTCTCTGAAACTTCAGAAAGTACTCTCTCCCTTTCCGCAAATGAGAACTCATTCACTTCTTTCCCGGAGAGAATAGTCTGAAGTTTCGTCGGTGTTGCTTTTTTGGTTAAAACCGATCTAGGAGACAAGAACAAATCATCTGATGAAGAACCAAACAAGCTTGTCTTGGAACTAGTCATCATTGTTTCATCACTCATACATCTCTCAACAAGAAATCTCACCGGAGAACTCTTCACATCTGCTTCTTCTTCTACTTTTTCCTCTAGAATCTCTGCTTCTTCACGCTTCTCTCGACTCTTGTCATTGAATTTCAAAGCATCTTTGTCTAATTTAAAGATTGTTCTCTCCGACCAGTTATGCTCGAACAGTTTTAGCAACTCCTCTCCAGCCATTTTAAAAAACTAAAGTTTCTTTGTTTTCTGTGTTTGGAGAAGATGATGGATGAAGAAACGAGGTTTGGTATTTAAACTCTCCAGGCCACTCTCCAATTTAGGTGCGTGTATATATTATAATTACCTTAATACCCTTAGCTTGCGTATAGTTACGTGTGGACCCGTTGTTCCTCCACAGTCGAAACACTACCGAGTGCGCCTTTGAATCGGTCGGACTCGTAAAGTCATACGCCATTATTTTTATTGATTAATTAATTTGTATTTGTTGTTATACGATTCAAATTGGTCATAAATAAAATATTTTATTTCACGCCTATCCTAAGGTAAGCAAATTAAATATATTTATTTATTACAACATAAATAATTACAAGTATTTTCATTTTGGCTCTTCGAAGGTTCGAATATCCTTTAGATGCGTGTGACGCGGAAGGGAGCGTAAGACAAACAGTAAACTTCATATTTAACATGTGGTAAGACATTTCCATCTTATACCTAAAAGTGACCAACCTCTCGACACCTTAATTTTATATCTCAACTACGGAACTAAACAAAATAATAGTTGTTGGTTAGTCTACTCTTACATATATGTTCTCTTTAGGCGTAATAGTAAAACACAGTTAAAACGGATATGAAGAATAATTTATTTCTAACTTCGTTGTTACATCTCATACGTGAGCCTGAGGAGTATGTTTATTAAGAAACTGTCTCTTGCAGATTCTTTGTGTTAGCCTCAAATCCAAACCTTATGTAAAACTGAGTATTACTGTTGATTATGATTCATTGATTAGAATAAATTAAATTTTATATAACTGAGATCAAAGTGCTAGATTAAGTTTTTTTTTTTTGTCAACAATAAAATACTAGATTAAGTTATAAACGCAAATTATTTCGATTGAGTTATTTAAGGAAATTATTAAAAGCTATAATTAGCTTGAGTTGTTTTCCTAACTGATTTCGAAAGCTTAGCTAATGATAAACCAACAACCATTCAAACAGAGAAAAACAAAACTTAAAGAGATAAAACTAAATAAGAACCAAACAAACATATAAAAAACCCTAGTCAACATATATTAAGTCTTTATTATAAGAAAACAAAATTGATGACACAAATTTTCTAGAAATATAAAATAAAGTTCGAGACCCTAAATTAATGCAAGACATAGCTTTTGTTGTTGTGACCTAAAGGACCAAATCTGCAAGTTAACAACATGGTTCGACTTATATGCCAACAGTGATCACTTCCACCTTTAAACCTCCTTCGTTATCCCTTTTTTGTCGCTTGTGGGTCACAAAATCGTGGTTCAGAAGCTGACTAATGGGAATAGTTAAACCTGACTGACCTTCATCCACATTGCTCTTAGATAATGGCTTTTCAATTATTAATGTCTCCTCTGTTCCTCCCATATCCACTCTCTTGCTCTTCACTATCTCAGGCAGCTTTTGTGGCTCCTCCACATCGACGACGTTCTCGAAACGAAGAGAATCTCGTTTCTTAAGGGGCTTAAGCCTTTCGATATCATTATCTCTGTTTGCCATTGTTATGATCTTCTAATAGTAGTTTTGCTTATAAATATTAACTTTCAATATATATATCTTTTGATAAAAATAAATATATATTATTTTTGTTTAATTATCGCAATAAAATCATTAGTTATACACTTTCGCCGAGTATATCTAGATTCGCATCTAGATGTATATATCTTTTGACAAATAAATAAAAACAAAAATATATCGATATAGATATGCTACGCCAATAGTATTATTATTTTTTGTTTTCTTTTGATAATGGTAGATATTGGCAAATTATGACATTAGTTTCAAGAAAGTTTCGTTGTAAGATGAAAGGGAAAGGTATAATAACTGTATTTCACCGTGGACGACGATAGACTTTCTTATCATAAATTCATTAAATTAACAATCTGAGAAATCTTGAAGATCATAAAAGAAGGTAAATGTATCTACTTACTCATAGTTGAAGATAAGTAGAAGTTCCAAAACACAGAATTCATTGACATGAAAGCTACACGAGCTTGAAGTGGGACAACCCTGTACAAATTTTCACCAGAGTCACAATTCACAGGACTATATACACATATAACTAAATCCAAATGATGATGATTCAATGATAAGAGTAAGAGAGACATACCAAAAGTTAAGTATGCTAACGGGAACCCAGAAACGAAATCCTGCATAATGGACAAGAACTATAAATATATATACAATAAAAGTGTTTATGTCTGTTTGATAAGGTATCTCACCAGATAGAAGCGTTGGAAAAGCATCTTTTTGATACTTGTTTCCAAGCTCAGAGATCTTTCCTAGCCATAAGTTGTTCCAAGCAAATACAACAGCAATCACACATGGACCAAGGATCACTTGGTTTAGTACAACCTAACAAGACAAGAGAATGATTTAATAACAGTTAACATAAGTATTAAGTGTAGAGGTTAGTAAATAGAGTACCTTAAGTATTAGATTAGTTGGGGTTGGTTTAGGTAAAACATGGTCAAGGTATTGATACCAAGCATAAGAACCAGGTCCATACCATAGAAACCCATATGAACTCATCCTCAACGCACGAAACCAATCATGTTCTGAGAATATGCTCCACAACTCTCCCTAAGTTCATATATCCAATCATCAAAACATTTCACTAATAAATTCAATATTACTCAGAAAATTATATCGAACAACATAGACGACGAACGAACCTCAACAAGCTCAGTTGATGATGATTGTTTAAGAGCCATTCTCTTATTCCACCTTCCAGTTAGCTGAGCAATCGTGTCACCAGTCAACGTGAGTGCTCCAGCTGTAACAGCTTGCTTCAAAGGAAATTGATAACCGAGGGCTTCTCTACTCACATCGACGGAATCAGATGATCCAGAATTTCGTTTCTTACTTCGGTCGCCGGAAGAATTCTTCTTCCTCCGATGATTAAAACCATCCCAACCCCAGATGTTACCAGCGCCGCCGTAACCACCCAATGCGTCCATTTTAAAATGATTCCTTTTCTCCTCGAAACAGAGCCTTTAAAACGCAGAGTCCATTTGCTTTTTCGGTTTGGTTCGGGAACATATTGAATTTTATTTCGGCTAAAAATATCTGACTCGGTTTAAATTCAGTTTGATTTTAATATATTAACAAGGTTTTGATGTCTCTATATTAACTTTAAGTTACATTGAATTCGATTTATTTTGTACGGATACATAAATTTCGTTATAAGAATTGAACCTATAATTTGCCGAAAAAAAAAAAGTGAACTTATAGATTGAATTACCATCAAAACCTCTTTGAATAATAAATATTATAAACTAATAAAATTTTAAGATCCCGAACCAATGTAAAAAATATCAAAATTTGATAAGATAGCAAGATAATAATTTTTTTGAAATTACTATGTAAAAATATAGTCTCAATAATATCATAAATTAATAATTATATATTTTAAGCATATATAATTATATGCATATATAATTAAATCAATTTAGTAAAATATGATTCCAATATTTTTATCTTTTCTTAAAATTTGAATCACGTTGGAGTTTATCCCTAATATTTTTTATTGCATCAAACAATTTTAATGTTATTTTCTTGATCTGCTACTAAAAGTTGTATGGAGTTTTACACGCTATAATTGCTTCAATACACGTAACTGGTTTGATATGTCATAATATCGTCTTCAATTTCTTTATTAAAGACATAAGTCATAATTTAAACCCTAAAATAAATTATATTCACCCGAATAGTTGAGTAAGCTATTAATATATATTTTATTCCGATAACTAAGATTATTGATCACAACTTCAAATTCATAAATGTTGTTTTCGTAAGTTGAATTCTTTTCTAAATTCTTTGAGACATAATCATCTGATCGAATTTTGTAATGTCGTAAAATATTTTACTAATATCACTTGATGAATATTAAATGTCCAATCATAAAATGTAAAGAATTTTGTAAATCAAAGATATTTCTATAAACTAATATTATTAATCTATAGTAGTTTTACTCTATTCCGTTATTTTAGTTCGGTTTGTCACGTGAAAAATGTGAAGGTGCGCATTCATATAGACAGGCGCCTGTATAATATAGGAAAGTAACTAGGAGTCTAGGACCCATCACAATCGTAATTTCAAAACGCGCGTTTTGAAGAATCGCGTCATCTAGGTTTTGTGTTAATTATTTTCAGCAACATTGATGTGGCTAGTAAATGAACAAAAAAATAAAATAGAAAATCCGGTGTCTGCTTACCGTTATCATCTTCTTCCGGGAAGAACAAAAAGTTTCTTCGATCGTCGAGGAAATTTTTTCGATCCGGTCAGCTTAGATCCTCCTCTCTTTTAATTTTATTGGTAAATCCTCCTCCTCTGCATCTACTGTTTTCGATTTGGAATTGGATCAGTTTCGAATGTGAATTAGAATATTGAAGATTTGATTGATCGGATCATTTTCATTTCACAAAGTTAAATCATCTAAATTTTGGATTTGGATAGCTATAGCTTCAATTTGTTGAAGATTTGCATCGATCGTCCTTGAATGATTAAAACAAGTGTGTGAGTATATTATTAGATTTTTGAAGGATCAAGTCTTTAGGGTATCGAGTTTCTCATAAGCTGATTGATTAATTATGTATCTTGTACCTTAGCAATAGAGATTATATAGTCTCCTTTGTGAATTTACATTTGAACATGTTTTGGTTGTAGGTTTTGGGAAGCTGCTATGTTGTTTGAAGGGCTTACCAAGCAACCACCTTCGCTTGTTGAACTTTGTGTTCGGTTAGCCATTGATAATGTACGATACATTGGATATGTTGGAGGAGTTGATTTTCAGCTCCTTGATCAGATTTTGCAACACTGTACACTAGAACAGCTGATTCATATTGAGGATTCTACTCAAGTAACAAGCTTTTTCTCTCCACTAATATAATTTTTTCTATAAGTTTACATTTTCCTATCGAAAAAGTAATGAATTATCGGTTTTTTCTTTTGTTTCTTTGTTAGGACACAGATCTTAGTCCAGTCACCAATAAGTTCTGGAAGAGATTCTATAAGAAGCAGTATGGTGAAAAGAAATTGAATAAAGTTATGGATGAGATGAAGCCGATTAAAGTAAATTTCAAATGGAGGGAGAAATATGAGGTTTTTATCTTTCTCAGTTCTCTCGTCAATTCTTGATGTAAATACTTATGTAAGTTTTGAAATACTTAAGATATATGCACATGGTTTCACGCAGGCAGAGTCAATAATGGCGCAAAAGAAAGAGAAGGAAGCTGCTGATCAACTGAAAAAAAGTTACAAGGAGGAAGATGAAAGTATGATATTTACTTAAGAAGCATGTTCATATACAAATTAATTCTTCTTTCATTGCCTTATAATCGTTTTCAATTTTTTCTTTTCAGGGAAACAAAATCGACAAACTAAGCTTTGTTCAAAAGCTCCTCCAATCAAAAGACCATTTTGGGGTAACTTTTTTCTGTTGAATCTATATGATTAATTGCAGCATCTGGTCAGATCTTCTTGTAAAATGCTAATGCTCCATGCATTAATTGGTTTTGTACCTCTGGCTTTTGTACTCAAATAGTTATATCGAATGATTTCATTTGTAGGTAGTAGTGCATCAGGTTACAATGTTTCCAATGTGAAGAGCAACATCATGAAGAAGGCAAAATTAGAAGTTTTGAAGAGGTACAACACTTCACAATAACAAGGCTTGCTTGTAAGGTTTCTAGCAACAATCTATTTCTTAATTCAAATTTTCTTATGATATTGATTAACAGTCAAGAAGTGAAAAACCTTACTGCGATTAAAAGGAATACGATTCAGAAGAGTTTCAGGTAATATATCCGCAGTCTCTATTTATATATATAGATTCCACATTTCTAAATACCAAATTTGATCGGTTTAACGGATCCTGTCTTTTCTGCTCCAAAAAGAACTGGCTTATCCGCGAATGCTCCTTCAACTTCGAGGAGCATTCCTTGTGGTGGAAGAAAGCTACCTCCAAAGAGTATCAACAGCCGTCCTGGGACAAATATACCTCCAAAGAGGATCAACAGTGTTCCTGGGACTGCTCGTTCAACTTGCAAAAATGCAGCCACCAGACAAAAACATGTAATGTAACTTATGGCTTTTTGTAACAAATCGTATTTTCTCTAAGTGTATCATTTACATGGGTACTTCAAGTTTCAAGAACTCCGAATTCTGAATATTGGCTTGATGATAGACTCTTTTGTAAATCTTTAAAAGTTTCTTCAGTGATTTAAATAATTCCTTATCATCCATTCTAGTCATTGATGAAAAAATGCACATATTTTGGTCAAATTCTATGCCAAATTCTTGTGGGCAATCTTATGAGAATCTGTATGTATTTTGATCTGAAACAGCTTATGTAGAGAGGGCAAAACAAAAGTATTTATAGCTTTCTCTTTAGACCTGTATTTAAACAGCTCACTATTTCTTCATCTAAGAGGGAAAAAACTTAATCTACAGAGAATCAATGTTGCCGGAGCTGTACACTTTTGGTGTCTCTATTTTGGATATTTGAATCAAAACTCTATTTCATAAAGAAATCTAAAATACTCATTGTTGTACATGAACATAAAAATAGGAACTAACACTAAATGATAAAATAAATGCTGAAAATTGTTGGGTTTATAGTATATATATAGTATATATATGAATGGGACATTGTCTTGATCAAACAGTCACGAGTTGAAGTTGAACGGACGTGACTATTCGAAACAATGCGACTTTTAAATTTATATCGAATAGTCGCAATAGTTCATTTCATACCCATTTATTTACTATAAATATGAGACATTGTCTAAGTTTTTTAGCATGTTTTTCAAAAATCAGATTTTCTGATTTCTCTTTGAGAGAAATAAAAGTTTTTTAAAAGTTCTTGTTTTCAAAGTCTTTGTGTGATTCAAATCGTCGTTTGAGTTCGACAGGGCACCGGAGTTTGACAGTATCGCCGTTCCGGTGAGGTAAGTCCATCATATCCTGGGAGATTATATTCCATCAACCGTTGGTACCGAGCGGGGAATATTTTCCTTAAGGAGACACGGTTTTGTCGTGGGTTCGGATTTAAATATTTGATTATATTTTTTTATACTTGTTTCATTCATAACTCTTGACTCCAATATTGGAATGGAGCGATATCGATGTCTATGCGTAGACATTGAAAATATCTTTCTATGAAGATATAGAACGTATTATTTTCATACGTATATCGAAAGATATCGAATTTACAAGTTAAGTCGAAATTATTATTAATAATTCCGTTTATAAAATTTGTTTTGTTTGTAACTTTTGATTCAAGTATGGGAATCAAGTGATCTTGGTGTCTATGTGTAGATACTAAAATTATCTTTCTAACAAGCTATAAAACGTATTTTTGAATATGTAAATAGAAAGATATGAAAGTTACAAAGTTATAAAAACGTTTTATAGCATATGTTCGGTTGTAAAACATCGGAAAAAACAATCTTAAGGAAACTATTTTATATCCCCTGTTTCTGTTTCACGTTTTTGACTACTAAAACATTTGTTTTTACGTCACTATTGAGATTAAAACTAAAGTTTGGTTTTCTACTCATTGAGACTAAATCCTTTATGGATTTCTACTCATATCGAGATTAAATCTTTTTTTTTTGATTTCTACTCATATCGAGATTAAATCTTTTGAGGATTTCTGCCCACACAGAGACTAAATCTTCTATGGATTTCTAATCATATTGAGACTAAACCTTTTGTGGTTTCTACTCATGTTTAGAAAAATTTGAAGATTAAAATATGTAGTTTTTGACTTCAAATTAATGTTTACTTAAAACATTTTCTTACTCTAATACAATGAGATTGTGAAAAGAAGTAATGAACATTAAAAAAGATATTAAATATTCAACGGGAAAGTTCTGGTTTATCCGAGAACATGGAGGTGAAACTATTTTAATAGTTACTAAAATACTCTAAATAATGATATTAGAGTACTTGGTTTCGATCCTGGCATATGCTGGTTTTTCGTCCATAACTTTCTTGGTAGATACCGGAATCAAATGATTTTGGCGCTTGTACGAAGATAATGAAATTATCTTTCTTTTTATATATAGAACGCACAATTTGGCTAAATACACAAGAAGATATGTGTATTGAAAGTCTGAGACGAATATATACAAATATATATGTGTAAAATATCGAACCAGTGTTTCGATCATAACTTTCTATAGAAAATTCTGATTTTTATGGTTTTAGTATCGCTGCGTAGATAATGAAATTATCTTTCCAATAATATATTGGAAGCATGATTTTGTAAAATCATATAGAAAGTTATAGAGGTCAAAATGTTTGACAAAATTGTATACAAATAAACATATTTGTTAACTTGATAGTTTTCATAAGAAATATATCAATAGTTTAAATATTTCACATATAAATTAATGTTTCAATTTTTTGATTCATTTATTTGATATGGTGAAAGAGAAATAAAAATGAAACATGAACTCTCTATGTTATCAGTCGAGTTTTCAAGAGTAAGACACAATCTATTCTATATGGAAAATAGAATAAGAAAAAAGATCACACTTGAATTACTTTGAAGTGTGGAGGTGTCTATAGAAGGTCTAAATTCTTCTTCTCAAAAGAGTAAATATATGACCTAAAACGATTGATCGTGAGATATATCGATTTTGACAAGTCGTTATATAGATTGAAATCAGCATGAAAATAGTGGCATGCTAATTTGACATACAATAAAGTTAAAATATGACTCAAAAGAGTACATTAAGTGAAAAAAAAAATTCATAAAGTATGTCGACTTATTAAGTCGTTATATGAACTAAAACAAGCATAATATATATATTAAGTTTGACAATATGAAGATGTTAAATAGTTTCAAGAGTAATAAATATGATAAATGTGTTTATATGAACAACGCTAATAATCATATTGTTGTATATGTCAATATATGGATGATATATTGATGTTTTGTTCAATCTCATGACATTGAGAAATGATTTGAAAAATTCAAAGAGTTGGATTTCAAGGTTGCAATGACTCCGAATGATAAAAATATTTTCTTTGAAAATATTAGAAATAATAATACATCTCAACTAGACTATACGAAAATTCTAGAAAAATTTGATGTATATTATGTGGAAGAGATATGTTTTAGAAATCATCTAAACAAATATGTATTGATCATTTTACTATGAATATGAATTCATAAGTCAAAGTTTTAGACAAAACTAGTAAGGAAACTCAATGATTTTGAAAATCCTATAATGGTACATACCATTTATAATGATATGTATATATTGTGATAATATATATGCAATGGGGTAAATACAAGAAATGTTATGTATAACAAAAAATGTCGTCACGATAGACTACGACATAACAAAAGAGGTTATCACAATTGATCATGTATGGTCAAAAGATAACATAACTGATACTCTAACAAAAGGCCTTTGCAGAGATCAAGTTGAAACATCTAAGAGAATGAGTTTATGGCCTCGGACAAGTTAGCACGGCGGCAACTCTATCTAATAGATTGGAGATCCCATGAAACAGGTTCAAGGAGAATACAAAGTTGTAGCTAACGGTTCAACATTGT
>KE159261.1:19628-34432 GCA_000411055.1 Leavenworthia alabamica | reverse complement strand
TTGCATAAGTTGCTATGCAAGTGCCTCATGTTATAGTGAGCAATGATTGCAGTAATTGCATCAAAGGGTAATAAAGCAATCGACTTACAGTGCCTTCCAATAATTTCAAAAGTGCCTGTTGGACACCTTCCCCAGACACATCCCGGCTAATGTTTAAACTCTCAGCCTGCACAAGGGAAACCCCAGGAAGCATAAAGCTCAATTATCTTGTTCTTATCAAGTTCATGAGATAATAATGTCTTGCGTAATTACCTTCTTTGTTATCTTATCAACTTCATCAATGTAGACTATTCCCTGCTGTGCTGCTTGTACGTTGAACTTCGCGACCTACAAGTCATAAAGGAATATTCTGAAACACAACAACAAGATGGAAACTGTACTGGGAATGTTCATCGCGACTGACTAAGAAGTGATACCGTTAGTAGCTTATGAAGGATTGATTCAACATCGTCACCGACATAACCAGCCTGTAAAGAAGACACCATACAAAAGCTAAGTCAAAAAGCAACATTCAAAAATCGTAATTCCAGGGGCTACACCTAATTTTTTTAATTTTAACCCAAAAAAGACATCAAAATATCTTCAGCTCAATGATTGAATTGCTGAGAATCAAAAAAAACTTACAAAAATAGAGAATATCATAATCTTACCTGAGTCAGAGTAGTTGCATCAGCAATGACAAAAGGAACATTTACAAGCCGAGCTAAAGTCTTTGCGAGTAATGTCTTCCCTATTGTTCAAGAATCGAATACATCAGGGAGATTGCAAATGGGACATTAAAGTATAATATGATCAGAAATAAAAACACAAGCTCATATACCAGAACCAGTAGGCCCCATCAAGAGAACATTGCTCTTATCTAATTCTACATTGTCGTCATCATCAATTTCTTGTGCTGCTGACCTAGTATTCAAGGTCAAAAATGTCAGATTCCAACACAAACCATTACATCACAATCAACCTTAACAGATTAAAAACAAAGATAATGTGTTCAATCAGGTAACTAAGACATAACAATGGAGGAAAGAGAACCAACCCTTTCCTCATAGAAGTATGGTATATTCTCTTGTAATGATTATACACAGCGACCGAGAGCACCTACGACCAAATTCAAAACCACCAATGCAGGTCATAAGCAACAAAACTAACGAGAAAACTCAGATGTAAAGTGAAAAGTCAAAACCTTTTTAGCACGGCATTGGCCAATGACAAACTTATCAAGCCATTTACAAATCTCCTTTGGAGTAGGAAAGTCTCTACCAAGGCTAGCTCCACCCCATTGAGAAACGTCGTTAACTGCATCAGGTAACGGAGAAGTATCCAGTTTAACAGCACCGTTAGAGGCTGGATCAATATTTTCATGAGGAGAAACGTTCAAAGGAACATTATTAGGAGGAGGTGGAGGAGGAGGAGACCAATCCTCAGGTGGTTCAGCACCATAAGATCTAAGTGTATCCCAAAACGAAGATCTGAGTTTATTTTTATAATTTGAATCCTTTGATTGTTGTTTCCTTGTAGTTGGTGATTGAACACGACCGATCTCAATAAATGTTCCTTGAAGAGGAGAGACGCCACGAGGGTTATATCCATAAGCTGTTTTACAAGTCGGACAGAAATTAACAGATTGAAAATTAGTTTTATCTCCGGCGTCGGAGGAAGAATGGGAATCATCGGAACGGTGAAGAAGATTAGAAGAAGGGAATTGACGATTTGAGAAGAGAAGATCCATTTGTTTAGAGCAACGAGGACAATTAAGTTCAGCTCTTAACTTCCGACGAGTAACAGGAACTGGAAAATCATCACCGCCTCCGCCGTTACCACCGCCTTGTTCCGATTTGAATCGTTCTTGAATACGAAGACGTGGAGATCCCAAATTTAGATGTGTATGAAGAGGTGAAATTGAACGAGCATGTAAAGCTAAAGACTTTAGATTCCTCCATCTCAAAATTCCAGACATTTTTTTGTATTGATTGAAAACAAAAAAAAAACAATTACTTATGTGTATAAAATAAAATCAAAAAGACATTGAAATGAGATCCAAAACCAAAAAGAGATATGTCTGACTTTGCAACAGCTTCGATAATGTTTTGTGTTTATATATATACGTTACGTATATTTTATGTCTGAAAATTTAATGAAGGAGCTGTTAATTAGGTTAGATTAAGGATCGAGTGGGGGTAAGGAAGAAGAGAAACGATAAAAACGGAGAAAGTGAAGAAAGAAAACGATAGACTCGGAGAGAAAACAGACGAAGCACACACTTTATTTTATCCCAATCACGTTTGGTGGGGGAGCACATGGGGACACGTGTAACTCAACTCTCTCATCTTCACATGGCGGAGCAATTAGTGAATCAATTTGTCTCCGCCGTGATTTCAAAGTCGACACATTTCAAGCAAGTTAAGTCGTTATTGATTGTTTCTGGCTGGACTAAGTCATTCAGATTTCGTCTGTTTGAAGCTTCTTCCTTTTTGTACTATTTGTCTTTGTAATCTCTCTTACACTTTATTTTTTATGGTTTCTCTTACCCCAATACTAACGTGGGCATTCGGATCCTCTGATCGGATTTGTATAATATAGTGTAGATTTTTTGTATATAAAATTTTTGTATCCATATAATTACTTATAGGAGTTTGGATAGAGTTCATTTCAGTTTACCTAGGTTCGGATCAATTTGAGTAGTTTTCGATTGGATTTGAGCATGATAGTACTAATTAAATACGATCGTGTATAATTAGGTCCGAATTTCATAAATCTTATTTCAACACTTAAAAATAAAATATTATACCAAATTAAAAAAATTAAACATTCAAATTTAATATTTACAAAATAAGTAAGATCTCGTTAGTTTCCTCGTCTAGATGTAATACTCGTATGTTAGTTAGTTTTTTTATTTAATTTTACATCCCCATGCTGAAATTATATATTTGATATGTTTTTCCGCCAAAAATACGTAAATATGATTTTCTGTCAAAAAAATACAGAAAAATATTTTTTAACCAAAAATGCGGTAATAAGTTTTCTACAAAAAAACACGGAAATAATTTTCTCTAAAAACAGAACATGTTTTTCTGTCAATAATATGAAAGTTTATTTTACAAAGAAAACACGGTTTTTCATCAAAAATACATAAACACGTTTTCCCACAAAAAATATGTTAACATGTTTTTCCCCAAAATAACGCGGATGTACGTTATATTGTGTAATGTATATTAATAAAATTAAATTATCGTATAGACGATAATTTAATAATTATTAGTAGTTATATAAGTTAAAAATTAGAAATTATTTATTAGTAAAAATCTTATCTTTTTTAGTCATTTTCTATTAATTGTATCTTGATATAATTACAAATGCTGAAACGAACAAAATTACAATCCAAATGCAATATTTAGATACAAATCTCAAATACATAAACTAACAACATCTAACATCTGCATCTAGATACTAGCATTTGTCATTACATTTAGATGCAGCATCTGGATGAAAAACGAACAGGGCTAACTATAGATGACAAAAAAATATATGCTTGAAGACATAATTAATGAGATAAGTTGATTCGTTTTCATAGAAACCAATAGTGAATAATTGTACATGACTACTAAGGCTTTGTGTGGTTGTAGATCTCATGTTTATATTCAAATCATTCATTTAAATAGCTCATATAGATGTTATTTTTTTTTATTTTTTTTTTCTTCTAGATATGTCACTTAAATTAAAATAAGAATCGATGTTTGTTTACTATTAAAATTACAGTTTCCCACAAATTATATTTTGACCTAAAATTGTATTTTCGCAAATATTGTTTTAGCGTTTTGACCATAAATTATGTATTTTATGTTTTTGTTGAAAATTATGTTTGAGTATATTTGGCGGAAAATTGTATTTCTATATTTTTAGTGGAAAATTATGTTTCTACGTTTTGGTAGAAAATTTTCTATATTTTTAACAGAAAAATATATTTTGATATTTTTGAAAAAAATATATTATTGCTTTTTTGGCTGAAAATTATGTTTCTAATTTTTTGGTAAAAAATATGATTTTGGTGATATAGTACTATTCCAGCATAAACATGTTTAACTACATAATTCTTATGGGATAGTTGACCAAAAAAATAAGTGTACTTTAGTGATACATGTAGTTAAATTAATTCTCTTAAACTTCTCCACATACAACACCATAAAATCAGAAATTGGAATGTTACAATCATCTTCACTCCGAAAGCGCAACACCTTCATTGCGCAACAGAACTGCCTTTTGGGTCATAACCGGTTTAACAAATCCACTCTGATACCAAGCGTAACGCTCTGAATATCATTTTCAGTGAGACTCCGCACCCTTTTTAGGCAGGTGGACCTCATGTCCTCTAGGTCCATGGGGTCCACGTTCTCTATAAGCTAGTGGATCTCATCCTAACTTGAAGGTCCTTGTATAATTATTCTGATATTTTAAATACTTGTTTATTGTT
Source organism: Leavenworthia alabamica (assembly GCA_000411055.1). Taxonomy (NCBI): domain Eukaryota; kingdom Viridiplantae; phylum Streptophyta; class Magnoliopsida; order Brassicales; family Brassicaceae; genus Leavenworthia; species Leavenworthia alabamica. The sequence continues at coordinate 29,964 of KE159261.1, read as the reverse complement.
TCTATAAATTTTTATATGATATTTTCCCATGTTTCAGCCCCACTCACATGGTATCGATAATCATTTATCAGTAGGTCACTTATCCTAATACTACTCCAACATAAATACCTTTAACTACGAAATTTTGACGGGATAGTTACCCGAAAATATAAGTCCACTGATAATATAAATAGTGAAATCAATTCTCGTAAGCCTCTCTTCATGCAACAATATATACCAAAAACTGTGATGTTAAAGTTAGTGTTAGAAAGTTTATGTACTACTTAAATGTTCGATGTTTAACAATAGCTTTATATTTCATTCATAGTTCCGTTCCAGTAATGGTCCTTACACGCCTTAACATGAAATAAATGCAGAAAAGAATAGTATAGGTGTTAAGACATAAAAAAATATGGGATTTAATGCTTGTTTGTGTCTGAGTGGTCATTGGGTGATGAACACAAGAAGTTGTGGGGCCTGGTGTGGTGAATGCTGGTGGAGTAATGCCAACATGAGGTATAGGTAAAAGACATCAAGGTTGTAATATAGGTGGTGGTAGAAACAGAACTGACGGTGGAACCAGGATATATGAGAGAATGGAAAACAAAAACTATCTTCCCAAAAAATGACATCGCGAAAAATAATAATGATTGAGTGGATAGATCCAAACAACGATAACCATGATGGAGATGGATAGCCAAAAAAAACGCATGCCTAGAATCAAGGCGCTGTAGTGAGAAAAAGTGGCTAACAAGTTAGGATAACAAAGACAGCCTAAAACACATAAATGAGAGTAGGTGACAATTTTGTTATAAAAACAAGAAAACTGAGTAGAATTTGAAATGGGAGTAAAAGGAAGAAGGTTAATAAAGTTAAATGATGTATGATGAGGAGATTCAAACCAAAAAGAATAGGACATCTGAGATTGGATAAAAAGAAGATTTGATAAAAAAAAAGTGTGCCCACCATATAGTTAATTGTGTAAAGCATACATTTGGAGCATCTATTTTGCTGAGATATGTGAGACCAAGAAAACTATAGTTTAATATGCATGTGCTTAAAGCCACCAATGTGTTTATAATTTTATGGGTCAATAATTTGAAATGTTGATAGTTCAGGGCAAACTTTGCTTTGCGGTAAAAAATCTATCGGATTCCAACTGAGCAATCCATATAATATAGATCAGTTTGCATTAGTTATGACCCCAACAGACAACACCTCCAATACATAACCGTACTAAGAGACTCTTCAACCTGCTTTGCATTATTATCCTTAAAGGTAATGAAAGAAGAGGTCATATTCGCCTGAGATGCAGATCTAACATTGTTCTGGATATGTTGATTCATCGATTAGAGCAGCTAGTTCCAATGGCACATGCCTTATTGGTCCTTAGAGGCTTCCATGGCTCCAATACCTGTTGCCACTAACAAGCTTTGCTTGTTGAACTCATTTTTTTGCTCCTTTTGATTTTCACGAGTTATTAGATTTTTTTGTCATGGGCGTCCGGTTTGAGACCAAAAAACCGACCCGAGAAAACCGGAAATTTTGATTTTCGAAACAATTGTATGTGATTTAATTAACCCGATCGGCAGAGATTATTATTGAAATCGGATTGCGGTTCGGTTCAGGTTTTTCCATCGGTTTCCAATCCATTTAGCGTAACCTACATTTAAATACCAAAAAACTAAACCTAAACCTAATTATCTCTAACTTCATCTCTCTTGCTCCTGATTCTGAGAGAGATTTTGCGAAAACATTTGCTCACCAAACGTCCGATTCATCACTAAACTTCATCATTTTCATCAAACCTCATCCTTATTCAACATATATATATATCGTGGTTAGGGTTTTTCATCTTTAGTAAAGATAAAATCTGCAAGCGAAAATCCTAACTTTGATGTTCTTCCCCTTCTTTCTCTTCTTCGTCTTCTTCTTTCATTTAGTGACTACTACATGTTCTTAGTAGGTATTTGGTGTAGACAATCTGTGATTTAGAAGTGAAAACTCTAACCCAATTACGAATTTTAAATTTTTCGAACTGGATTAGGGGTTACACTTCAAAAACATAGATTGTCGTTTGATAGTGACACTTTCTGAAGAAATTATCGCTTCTTAGTACTCTTGCTCTTTCGTTTGATGATAAGAATTTATGCATATATAATCGTTTCTTTTATTAATTGTGCTTGTGCAGATCTCTGCAGAGTTTGAGTTTGACGAATCTCAGCCTCCACTTCCACCAGATCCTGAAGATAACTCTGGAAAAAAGCTTAAAGGAGATGACGCTGCTTCTACTTCTGATAAGCCACCGGATAAAGGAAAAAGTATTGTGGAATTGAAATATCTTGTAATTTGAGAAAAAATTGGAACTAGTTCTATGAGAGATCACATAGGTAGATGCAAACAGTTTAAGGATTGTGATGATAAGGAGAAACAAAAGATTCTAGGTAGTGATAATAGTGGGAATTTGAAGATAATTAAGTATGATCCCATAATGTTTAAGAGATCAGTCAATGAGATGGTATTAGTTAATGAGTTGCCATTGGTACTTGTTGAATCTGAGGGTTGAAAACGTTTTTGTTTCAATGTCTTGCCTATGTACAAGATATTTTCTAGAACATGTGGTAGAATCATTGTTGGGATCTATCTACAAGAGAAAGAAGCTTTGAAAAAGTTGTTTATTGTAGACAAGCAAAGAGTGTCTCTTACAACAGATATACAGAGTTCTCCTATAACATCATACAACTACATGGTGACCACAACTCATTGGATCAATACTAATTGGAAAATGTAGAAGAGAATCGTTAGCTTTAAGGTAATCACATATCATAAGGAAGACACTATTGTTGTTCAATTGTTAGAATGCTTAGAGGATTCGGGAATTAAAAAAATGACAAGGCAATGTGTGTTCTAAAAGATGAGCTAAGACTAAAAGGAGCAGAGCCATTAGTTAAGGATGGTGAGTTTTTACACATGTGTTGTTGTGCACACATCCTAAATCTCATTGTTGGAGATGGTTTGAAGACAACAAATCCTAGTGTTGTTGCCATTAGGAATGCAGTCAAGTATGTGAGGTCATCTTTCACTAGGCTTAAGTCATTTACTTTAAGGTGTGAAACATGAAAGGTTTATAAAGGTAGTTTGCCATTAGATGTTGTTACTAGGTGGGACTCCATTTATTTGATGATGACTTCAGCTTTAAAACTTAATGGTTTCATTTCAGAAGATGCTTACTGAGGACAAGTTGTATTGTGACTACTTACTTGAACCTGAAGATAATAAAACAAAGACCAAAAGAGTTGGACAAGCAACTCAATCTGATTGGGATGAAGTGGCAAGATTAATCAAGTTTTTAAAGATCTTTTACAAATATATTCTGATATTCTCAGCTTCAAATTCAGTAACCTCCAGCTTGTGTTACGATGAGATTGTTGACATTGAAAAGAATCTTATCACCAAGTGTGGCAGTCCTCAATAGCTGAGTAGAAAGCAAGCACATGTAATGAGAGACAAATTTGATAAGTATTGGCTGGGTTGAGTAACATGAATCCTCTTGTTATTATGGAAAGTGTCTTTGATCCTCGCAACAAGCTGAAGTTTGTTGATCTCTCTTTTGATTAACTCTATGGTAAAGATACCATAGAGAATGTGCACATTTATGCTACAGTTTCAAGTGCAATGACAAGGTTATATGAGGAATATGTTTCTAGGCTAAGCAAACCCATAGATAATGAACTTGTTACTTAGTTTCCAGCTGACTTGGCTGAGCCATCTCTGGTGTAGTTTGAAGATGATGATGAAGATGACTGTGAGAAGATGGAGTCTCTTTACAATAAGATGGCTGAGTTAAGAGGTGTTAATGATGACTGCAGAGAGTTGCAAATTTACTTGATAGAGAAAACTAAAGATAGAGTAGAGAATGCTTTGGGGTTTTCATTTGATATTCTAAGTTGTTGGAGAATCAATAACTTTAAGTTTCCAATCTTGTCACAAGTGGCTAGAGATGTTCTAGCTTCTCAAGTTTCATCAGTGGCTACAGAGTCAGCTTTTAGTACAAGTTGACATGTGTTGAATCCTTATAGTTGTTCTTTAACTCCTTTCATGATTGAAGTATTACTATGCACAAGAACCAAAAACAAATCAGAAATTCGTGTAGCAAACTTGATGCAAATGTTGGAAGACTTTCAATTTCTTTAATCACTTTGTAAGTCTAAATTCTGCTTTTATTTACGCTTTCAGTTTTTAAAACTGTTATTGGTGTAGTGTATTTGTTTCTCTTTTGTAGATGCTCACAACTCAGCTCTAATTCCTTCAGCTCCAACTCCTCATGATCCAACAATTTGATTATGTTGTGAAGGTTAACATGTAAGTAGGAAGTTATGCAGCTGCTCCTTTGTCTTTTTTGATGCAGATACAGAGCCATAGGTATTGATTTGAAGTTGTTATTTTGTCCTTTTTGTTTTTATGTCAATTGCCAAATTTGCGAAGCCAGAGTTACTAACTCCTTTTCATATTCTCATGTTTTTGTTAAGTAGTTAGTAACTTATAATCCATTATGTTAATGTTGATGTAATAACTTGATGAAATGGTGGCCGCTTCTAGTTTTTTTAACTCTATTAGTTGATGTATTAGTATTACATTTGAAGAAATGGTAGCAGCTCTGGTTTGATGTATTGTTCAATTGTTGAAGTTGATGTATTAGTATTACATGTTCTATTCTTTGATTTTTTGTACTTGATGTATTAGTATTACATTTTGGAACTCCGTAACTTGTTCTGTTTTTTGATATTTTGTAAACAGGTTGAAATTGGTTTCAATAAACCAAAATGTGTTACATTTTTGGTTTTCTCGGTACATATTATAAATCAAAAACCGATCCGAGAAAACCATTTACAAAACCGAATTGCTTTTAATTTCGGTTCTATCCGGATTATATTTTGGCAAATCTATAATTCAATAAAACCGAAAAATCCGTATAAATCGTTTGCCCAAGACTAAGATTTTTGTAAATTAAGAAATTTGTGTTGAAAGTTGCAGATGAAAAATATGAAAATGAAGAGGACTGTTTTATATAACAAAGAAGCGGAAAAGTTTAGATTCAAAACCAGGGCCGGTCTAATTATTTATAATTTTTTTGAATGTCGTAAGCAAAAAAAATTTTGAATGTCTTAAGAAATTTGTTTTTATATAAAATATATACTTAAAATAATCTTAAAATCTAAAAAAATACCCATAAACTATTGGATGCACTAGACATGTTCAAAACCTGATAAATGCTTTACTCCCCTCGTTTTCCATGCATGTTTCTTTCGTATGGGTTTGGTAAGTTAATTTGTAATTACCACTGTGCCCACCTGAGAACAAGTTGGATAAGGGGTAATATCGTCTTGTCAATGATCCTGGAGACGTGGTTTCGGCGACGACTTGGGGTATGTTTCGTTCACCTTTTATGAACCAATTAAAATTTGATTCACAAACTAACAGCATTATGACACTTTTTCTCACAATGATCATACTTTCATTTTTCTCATTTCGAAACAACGATTTTAAAGATTATCAAAAGTAGGAAGATGTGGAAAAAGGAATACATTGGTAATGAATGACTAAAAAGACGGTCAAGCTTACAATATTTTTTATTTATGTAAACTAGAAATTTTTAACAGAGTTATTCCACTTGCCAAAGACACACATTTGAATTGACTTTTTTTTTATTTAATCGAGCAAACATATTAATATTATCAATAGTTAAAGAATTACTTTCATTAAACTGAAAGGAAAACATATCTAAAATTTAACCAATATTAAAAATTTTATTAAACATATCAGAATCTGATATATTAGCTGATACATGTCAGGATCTTTTTAATTATAACTTTGATATACGTTAGCTTCTAGTAAAAATAATCACACTTTATTTAATAAGATATAACATATATTTTACCCTGCCCATGGAAAGGAACCTACCTATTTTAAAATTATAATTAGTTTTTAAGGGAGTTGTATTGAAATTACTAAAGATATTTGAGATTATTTGGTTGAGAGAGGTGTATTTAACTTATGATTTGAAAAAAATTGATTTAAAATATGTGTTATTAAAACATGAATTTTGAACTATTTAATAAAATCCAGTGTTATTGAAATAATATTTTTTAAAAGTATCATAAAATTCACTGTTATTGAAAACAATATAAGAATTTGATTTAAAAATTTCAGCTGAAATTTCAACTTATTTTTTTAGTTAAAAATACAAAAATCAAAATCTCATGTTTTTCGGTGAAATTTTAAAGAATTTTATAACTATATTCTAAATTCACTCAAATTCAACCAAATTATCTTAAATATCATTAGAAATCAAATCTCTTCAAATACTAAATTCAATACATCCTCCTCGATTTGAGTGAATTTAGAATATTGTTATAAAATTCTCTGAAATTTCATCGAAAAAACATGAGATTTTGATTCCAGTTGAGATTTTTAAATCAAATCATTATACATTACTGTTTTCAATAATAGAGTGGATTTTATGATACTTTTAAAAATTATTATTTCAATAATACTAAATTTCAATAACTATTTCAAAATTCATGTTTTAATAACACATGATTTGATATTTTAAATCAAATATCTTTAAATCATATGTTCAGTACACCCCCTAATTTTACGATATGAAGAGAATGAGAGAAGGACGGTTTAAAAACACGATGAGTTTCGAATTCTAGATAACACAATATATTGCACAAATGAAAAGATGTAAAAAATTTCAAAGATTTTAATACGTGTAAATATAATCATTTATTATGATCTCGTATTTGTATTGAGAACTTATCTATCATATTTATGTTTGCAGAATCGTCTGTCGAAGATTCGAGTGTTGTAGATATACCTTATTCATCAAGAAGATATGGTACATGGAAACCACATTTCAAAAAGAATTTGTCTAATGAAATCGTCGTAATTATAAGTTATTCTCACATTTATATAACCTATAATAATAATTTTATAATATAAAACTTGATTACTCTTACCTGAAAACAACATATGTCAAAATTCTCATTAGCGAAATCGCGACATGTGTCGGTTGATCGATAAAATTGTAATACATATAATTATATATTTTTATATTATTCTAAATTTGTTCTTTATAATATTTTTATTTAAAATATAATTTTTGTAGTAATGATATTGATGAAATTATGATAATGATATACTATTTTTGTTTAAATTTTATATATATATATATATACATAATAATTTTTAAAATTAAAATTATATTAAAGTTTAGAAATTCAGACACTGGATTTGATTTTATATAGTTATATTTTTAAATAAAAAATATAAAAAAAATTTACGTTATATTTTTAAGAATTATTGAATATTTTTATGCAATTTTTTTGTAAACTTACGTATATGTGGATAAATATAATATAAAAGACTACAAACTAGTGAGACAGAAAAAGAAACAACGTTCCTTTTTGTTACGTCAGAAATATTAGAAAATTTATTAAACATGTCAGAAACTGATATATTAATTGAAACATATCACTATCTTCTTAATCAGAATTTTGGCACAGAAAAAAAAAGCAACATTCATAATCGTATATATATCCACTTCGTACAATGAAGAAAAATATCAAAAAAACCTCAATTTAAAAAAAAATAGAAGTTTATAACCTCAATTTTAAAAAATATAATTTAAATGCTAAATTTTTTTGTTGATTTTTAAATTAAATATCAAACTTTTGTTGATTTAGCCATTTAGGATATGCTGTTAAATTAATAGACGGAAAAAGTTTACGGTCTTAGTAATATCTATTACGGCATGACTTAAATAACCTAATCAATGAAAATTTGATATATAATCTAAAAGATAACACAAATTTAGCATTTAAATGATATTTTATAAAAATATTAAATTTTATAAAAATATTATACAAAATGATCAACCAATTAAATATTTAAAGATTCCAGATAAAAAAAATATTTTTAGATTATGTTCTTTTCAAGTTTTAAGATTATCGCTATCACTAAAAATATTAAGAGAACATGATCTAAAAATATTGTTTCTACCTAGAATCTTTACATATTTAATTGGTTGATTATTTTGTATAATATTTTTTGAAAATGTCATTTAAATGCAAAAATTTTTGTTGACTTTCAAATTAAATATCAAACTTTCATTAAATAGGTCATTTAAGGCATGTCGTAACAGATATTACTAACGCTGTAAATTTTTTCCGTCCATTAATTTAACGATATGTCCTAAATAGCCGAATCAACAAAAATTTAATATTTAATTTGAAAGACAACAAAAAATTTATCATTTAAATTATATTTTCAAAATTTAAACTTTAAACTTGCACTTTTTAAAATTGAAGCTTTTTACGGTAATTTTCTCATAAAAAGTTAGCTTAGGAACATTCAAAAATTTGAATTGTTGCATAAAAGAATAATATAAGTGTAAAAACACCTCACTACAAAAATGTATGCTACATTAGTTTGATTGCATCAATTTCTCTAAGTTTGTGTTAGTTATGATGGATAAAAATTTAATGAACTAACATCAGTTACAATAAATAAGATTATTACAAGTTGACATCGATAAATAAAATTGATACTGTACTAAATTTATCTTAAACTAATAAAAGATAAAAAATATATAATTAACACCAAATGATAGAATTTGTATTTTTTGAAAAATAATACAACTTGTTTTTTTACATTCAGATCGTCAAAAGATTCAAAACTGGGAGAAGAATATTACATCTCTATAAATACTCATCACTTTAGAATAATTGTAGTAAGGGTTTAAGTTTAAAAAAATCATCACAAGTAACTATTTTAACATATTTATTTTAATTAATTATTAAATAATATATATATGAGAATTTTCAATAAATTTATATATTATCATAATAATTTAATTAGTTAAATTTAGTTATGAAATTTAGTTTTAACATCAATTGTTTACAAGTAGTGCAATTAATAATTTTATCTTTTATCAACAGCCTAAGATCACGAGAAGAAAAATAGAATCGAACATATCAAACCAAATCAAATTTAAAAAATAAAAACTGAACAGGACCGGTCTAATTATTTGGTCTCAACCGGTGAATTTTATAAATTTCTGAAAAATCTAAATTTTGAACATAATCAAAGCGACGAACAAATAAACTGATAATATTTTCTATTTTTTAGTATTTTTTTGTAGTTTTATTTATTTTTAAAATCAAATCAAATCGAAATAATGCAAATAAATAAAAAAACTGAAATAAACTATTATTTTTATTTTAAAACCGAACTAAAATTAAAAAATAAAAACCGAACAGAAATATTCTAATATCCAAAACTGAACCAGTTGAAAATTTTGAAAACTGAAACAAACTGATATAGTTATTCAATATGAAACGATAAATTTTTTAAATTTTTTAAAAAATCGAATACTATGAACTATATTATAAAAATACATCTGTAACATCAATTGTTACATTATTAACATCATCAGGGGCGGTCTTACATGTGGCCCATGCTCTTTGAACTTTGTGTCCGCCACTGAACATCATTCATTAATTTGTTTAACTAATATAAATTTAACATTATATATTTATAAATGATTCACATTAACATCAATTACATTAAGTAACAACCAATTATCTCTTTCTCCGCGTTTCCATTGGTTAGAAACATAACCTTATCATCAATTACTCTTATGAGGTTCTTGTTGAGCTCAGTTCAGGTTCTTTGGTATGTTCATAACCATGTCTCTACAATCATAATCACTAAACTGTAAACAGAGCACTCTGTATAACCAATCAATCTTGCAAATAAAACGAACGACCAATTAAGAAATTAGAGCCCACCAATCTCAATCTTGTCTTTATATTATTGATTCAGTCTCATGGACTCAGTTGTGGTTCTTAGCTATAATCAGGATGAAATAATTTGAGATTAATCAATTGATTTATGATCCTTTTAGGGCTTCAAGAACATTGTACGTACAAGAATATATAGATGATAAATATCAAGAGTATATACAATTCAGTTCCTATACATATATGACTCCCTTGAGTCTTGTGACCCAAGCTGGATGACCTAATTTAGAATATTAAAACATAGATCCATGTTCATCAATTAGGACCCCAACAGCTCAAGTACATGACCGTTCTCAAAGACTCCTCAGCCTGCTTCGCCTTCTCATCCCTACCGGAAGCAATGACGGTGGACGAAGAGAGTCTTTTCGCCTGAGAAGCGGATCTAATATTGTTCTTGATACGTTGATTCACGGATCTGAGTAGGTAGTTCCAACGGCACATGCCTAATTGATCCTTAGATGCTTCCAAGGCTCCGATACTTGCTGCTACTA
>KE159259.1:348680-369104 GCA_000411055.1 Leavenworthia alabamica | reverse complement strand
TGATTTTATGGTTTATGACGGAAAAATATTATTTCGTGATTTTACAGTTTTTGGTAGAAAAATATTATTCTGTGATTTATCATTTTTGATAAAAAAATATTATTCCGTGATTTTTTTGTTTTAAACAGAAAATTGTTATTCTGTTATTTTACGGTTTTTAACAGAAAAATAAATTTAAAATTTAATGAGAAAATAAATAAAAGTGAAAGAAAGCAAAATCAGGACTAACCCTTTTAAACCCTAAATTAAAAGGGTCCAACCCTAGATAAACCTTTAAATATAAGCAAACTAATATTAGGGTTTAGGACCGACATTAATTTTCAGGGTTAGGGCTGACCCTGAATCTTTAAGCCCATTTTAACATCCTAGTTATAACTCTAGGTATGAAGCTGTATCTCGTTGAAACCCCAAATACCATGTATGATTTTTTACTCATATCTTAAGCTTTTGAGGCATCTATCAACATTATCAAAATAATGTATATATTTGTTACCAACTTATATATATCCTTCTTGTTTTGTTTCTTTTTGTTTTCAGAGTCTTGTCTTATATAGTAAGAACATTATCTTACACTTTAAGTCAAATAAGCCACAAGAAGAAATAAAAATTAAAAATGTCATGGAATGTTTCATATTCGAGTATTTTATAAGAGAATCTGTAAATGGAAGAATCTTAACCCTTAACATAATTATTATCTTCTTATTAAACTTCTGTTTATTGTTTTTGAATCTCAAGAAACAACTTCTTGATCCTGTCAACGAAAGTTCTTATCTAACCATATATTTTTCATAACCTATACATAGCCAAAGTATTCTATTTTTCACCATTAAGAAGACACAACCATATTCACTTCTTCTATCACTTTCTAAATATAGAAACTAACCCACATAACTTGAATTGGTCAAAATTTTATTCTCTTTCTATCTGTCTTATATGAGCTTATCTCTTCCCTCATTTATCTCCATTTCCTTCCCACCAGGAGAAAACTAAGGAACCTAACTCGCCTTACCCATCAAACAATACAATGCCCTCAGGCAAACCATCTTCTTCTATCTTCCCTTTACATCCCAAACATCCTCCATTAAAACCTTCAAGTAATACCAACAACACCACAAACCAAGCATGTGCCGCTTGTAAATACCAACGTAGAAAATGTGCTCCTGATTGTCTTCTTGCTCCTTATTTCCCTCATGATCGTCATCGTCAATTCCTTAATGCACATAAGCTCTTTGGAGTTAGTAACATTACCAAGATTATCAAATCTCTTACTCCTCTTGAGAAAGACGCAGCTATGCATACAATCATGTTTCAATCTGATGCTCGTGCTAATGATCCTATTGATGGATGTTATGGTATTATTAAAAAGCTTCAGTACCAGATTGAATATACTAGACATGAATTAGAGATTGTTCTTCAGCAATTAGCTGTCTTTCGTGACCGTGCTCATCATCTTCAAGAACCACATATTCAGATGCAAGAACATGAGGATCTTTCGAGTTTTTCAAGTTCTTGTGATATAAATAATAATAATTCGATTCCTTATAATAATTACCCTATTCATCAAGTTCAAGAACTAAATCAACAACAACAATATTGTTCGTCTGGTAATAATTTTAATGGATTACAAGATGATATGTGGTGTCTTAACCTTCAAGATACGTCAACGACAGTGAATATGAAGGTTGGCTTCATTGACGAAAGTGAGGAGGTTAAGCATGTCGAAGAGGTTTCAAGCGAAAGACACGAGTTTGAGTCTTATGGTGATGTCGTTGAACAACGTAAACTCGACTTGTCTTCAGCACAATTTATTATTTCTTCTTAGATTATTTTTTTTCTCTTCAGTTTTTTTTTTTTTTTATCAGCTTACAATTTGTTGAAAGGTAGCCTTCTTTTTCGTCTTCTTTTGGATAATTTTGTCAAATATTGAAGAATCATTTTTCTAAATTCTCCTCATTGATCGATTTAGATAGATTAATTATGTATCACATGTCATTATTTCTTATATGATTAGATTTTTTTTTTTTTTTAATTCTTATATGATTAGATTTAGACGTGAATAAGCATGGAATGTTAAGATATTTTATTGAATAAAAAATAATATTCCCATTTCTCAAAATATGAAAATAGCCCATATATAATAAAATAATAAATGAGGCCCGTGAAGAATATGAAAGACACGCAGGCCCATTTATAATAAAACAATAACATCAAGTCCCACATCGTCTACACAAGCCAAAAGAGCTGTGTTTATATAGAGCTGAAGTGACGTTGTTGATTGTCCCTTCGGGGACATCCGATAAAATTGGAACGATACAGAGAAGATTAGCATGGCCCCTGCGCAAGGATGACACGCACAAATCGAGAAATGGTCCAAATTTTTTTTGAAAATTTTCCAGATCGATCTCGTCTTCTCTGTTATTCTGGGTTCGATTTTCTCGATCTTCAATCTAATTTCGTACGAACTTAAGCGCAAATCAAAACTTCTGAAACCTTAGATTTTTTCAAAATAAAACTCGATTTAATAATGTATCAGAGATTTTGCATTTTGTTAAATTAGTTCTGGTACAAGAGTTCGAATGGTCGGGTCGGGAAAAAGAACGTTGCTTTAGAGTTTCAATGACTGTAATTCGGAGAAGATTTTTTTGGGGTAAATTATAATTTCGAAGTTTGTTAAATCAAGTCTCTGAGATTTGTAATTACATTTTATTTAAGCTCAAAATTCGTAAATTCATTTAAATTCTCTGCAACAATAATATATAGAATCAGATACACAAGTCGAAAGTTTCTAACTTAGTTGAAGAAAAAAATAATCAAAGAGAAACATTTGAATGTTTGTGTAAAGATGGTCAAATCACATTCCCATGCTGGCCATATCAGGGACATGGTTTGGAGTTTTCTCGTCTGCGCTCACAAGCACTGATGCCTCTGTTGTTGTCAAAAGCAATGAAACGCTGCGTTTTCCAACATAAATGATATAATAATGAGAGTTAGTTTAGTTCCACAGAAAACATCTTTTGAGACACAGGGCAGTATTTTACCTAGCAGCATCGGTTAAGGCCGTTTTTATAACCTTAACCGGATCTATGATTCCAGCTTTCACCATATCTACATATGAACCTATTACAACACGAAACAAAAACGGTTTAACAACTTCAGAGATTGTTTGATGTTTAAGTTCTGAGATGTTTTCAAAGTCACCAAGAAGTATCTAACCTTTGGCAGCATCGAAACCAAAATTACAATCTTCCTGCTCTAATAACTTCCCAACCACTAAAGAACCATCGTAACCAGCATTTTCAGCTATTGTAAATGCAGGAGCCTGCACAAGATTCATACCTTCTTGTCAAGGTTTAAAGTTTCAGACATAAATGAAAAAGCATTCATGATGAATAATTTAGAGATTAAAACCTTGAGAGCATTCTGAACAATCTGAACACCTCTTCTTTGATCCTCGTTTTGAGTTTCAAGGCTATCTAAAGCCTTTGTAGCATATAATAGAGCCACACCACCACCTATTTGAAATTTCCCCGGTTTAAAAACCACATGATGAGATAGTAAGAACAAACGACTGATGTTTACTTACCCGGTATGATGCCTTCTTCTACAGCTGCTCTTGTAGCGTTTAAAGCATCAGTGACTCTGTCTTTTCTTTCTCCAACTTCAGCTTCACTTGACCCTCCAACCTATATACGAACCAGATACATATCAGCTACTTTTGGCATGCAAGAGTTTAGACAGATTGATTGAATGATGATTGACTCACCTTGAAGACTGCAACACCACCTGATAGTTTTGAGAGTCGTTCTTGCGTTTTCTCTTTATCAAAGGTGGAAGTGCTATTTTCATTGGCTGCTCTTAACTGAAAAGCATGAGAATAAACAAGGAATGCCGAATGCTTCAACTTGATAGTGTCGAATGAGCAAAATTCATGAAGTTACTGTATGAAATCTATCATATACCTCCTCACACCTTTCTTCGATAAGCTTCTTGTCTCCACCACCATGCAGAATAAGAGTGTCATCACGGGAGATGGTGACCTTATTCAAATTATAAGGTTAAGATTTGAATAACACAAAAGAAAGAAAAAAACAGAAACCAGATATGATTTTTCTCATCTTACCTTCTTTGCAGTTCCAAGTAATTCAGGGCGAATTTTGTCTAGAGATAACCCACGCTCCTCAGAGATAACCTGAGCATAAAGTGAGTTAGAAAATGAAAACGCTACACAAACATGTTGTTTCTGAGAGATTTCTACCTCTGCACCAGTAAGAACTGCAAGATCATCCAAGCTTGCTTTCCTGTTATCACCGAAACCCGGAGCTTTGATAGCACATACCTTAAGGCCTGCATGATGCTTATTGAGGATAAGCATAGCTAAAGCATCACTCTCAACATCTTCTGCTACAATCAGAAGTGGTCTGCTGCTCTGCATAACCATAACCAATACGAGAAAGAAGTTAGTGGCTTTTCTTATAGCCTAGTTATACAAATCGGGCTTCAGAACATAGTATTATAGATGGGAAGAGTTTACCTGCACAGCCGCTTCTAGAACTTTCAACAACGAGTTCATGTCTGAAACCTTCTTTTCATGAATGAGGATTATGGGATTATCAAGCTCCTGAAAACAGGCATAGTTAGTTCGATACTGTTTCATTCCTTTTTCACACTATACCAAACAGGCATAGCTAGTTCAATAGATTTCACTCACGCATTTCTGGGTCTTCTGATCCGTGATAAAATAAGGAGAAATGTAACCTCTGGCTAGCTTCATTCCTTCCACTACTTCCAGCTCGTTCACTAAAGTGTTCCCATCCTGGGTAATCGAAGAAATATACCGATCAGATAATCATCAAGTAGTCTAAATACAAGGCATGAGAATAAAAGTAAGCTTACAGCAACAGTGATAACCCCTTCCTTTCCAACTTTTTCCATGGCTCTTGCAATTAGTTCCCCGATCTCACGCTCCCCGTTTGCAGATATAGTGGCAACCTATCGAATAAAAATATGTAATATCAGTAATAGATCAAATTTAGTAAATGCATTCGTATATCCTGACTTAATGAATCTGTTTCTAAATTCACCTGTGTGATCTCTTCTGGGGTGCTAATCATAACAGCTCTGCTTTTCAAATCAGAGACAACTGCAGCAATTGCCATATTTATGCCACTTCGCAAATCCATCACATTTACACCGGCAGCCACTGACTTGCAACCTTCGGTGAGTATTGCCTGAGTCAAAACAGTGGCACAAGTGGTACCTGTATAAAGAAAGGAAGCAAAAAGAAATTAGGATTATAAATATTATCTCAGGTGGCGTATTTCCATCATCAAAGAATATAACTAAAAAAAGAGAATGTTACCATCTCCAGCAACCTTGTTAGTGGCATTTGCAACCTGTTTCACGAGCTCCGCACCAATATTCTTAGCTTTTGCTTGAAATGATATACTTTTTGCCACAGTGACACCATCCTTTGTGATCTTTGGTGCACCGTAACTGTTCTCAATGATCACATTTCTTCCCTAACACCACAGAATTTTAAGTAAAGATAAGAAAACGAACCAACTATTTCTAAAAGATAAAACAATCCACTCTACATTAACTAAAACCTTCTAAAGACCAAAAACACATACCTTTGGACCCATGGTGACTTTCACAGCTTCAGCCACCTCAGATACACCCTGCAACATAGCTGCACGAGCCCCAACACCGAAAGTGATATCCTTGGCCGCATAGTTTCTGCTACTTATAATCCGCCCAGAAACCTTTATAGTAAAGAGAGAACACCAAAAGAAAAATTAAAACCAGAACGAAATAACTTGAAGTAGGTTCATCTAACTGAAGCTTATCATTGTGGAGCTAGAGGATTAGTCTACATCATTTGAAACAACAGAGATTTTAATTTTGATGAAATCACCAATTTTTTATTTCCTTGAATCAACTGATGCAACTAGTAATTTAACACATTTTTAGTATTTTTCTCGGTTAAAAACAATAATGCCTACACATGAAATGTAAATCAAGCTCGCAGAGAAGATCCAGAGAGTTCACGAGAGGCTTACCAGTTTCCTGGAAGTAGCCGAGCTGCAAGAGAATCAACCCCAGAAAAAAGAAGAAAATAATAAATCACTGAAAATTGATCGAAAATATATATTCATGTAATAAAATAAGCTCACTGAGTAAACGTACCCAACTGAAGAAGATAACTTGGATAGCACACGGTGCATTTCCGCTTCCAATAGCTCAGAGAAACAGAGGCTTAAGGGGTTTAGGGTTTTTCTGGGAAACAAAAAAAAAAGAAAAAAAGAAGAAGCAAAAAGTCTGGAACTATCTGCGTTGTTGGGTCCAAACTCAAAAGCTCTGAATTTGCAACTCCATAATTAACTTCTTCAATAACCTTAGGCCCATTTCCATAATTATGTTCTAAATTCTTCAATTACGTTAGGCCCATTTTACTTTCCAATTTACTCAAGTTTTAAATTCTTCAATTACGGTCGGACCACGACAATAGATCTGGCCGGAGCAATGAGAGGACCTGTAGTGTAATTCTTCGATCAATTTCAAACCAATCTGAATTTTCACTTTAACCAAAAAACCGGTTTTTCTTCAAGGAACAATCTTGTTCATAAGATAAAATAAACATCACTGCATAACTTGCAAAAAAATCATGAAATATATATATTTTTGTCTGCTTCAGAATCTTTTGAGTCTAGGAACATACAAGAAAGACCATTTTGGCACCTGCATAAGGAACCAATGCCTTCGTAGACATAAAAACGTATGGCTCTTGGTGAATCCCTCTGATCAACACCAAAAAAATGATAGCTACCTTTTTTGTAACGAACTTTAAGTTTCTAGGTTCGTAGGCTCTCCACATCAGCTTCCTAGCTTGCATAGTTCATACTTCTATCCACTTGTATCGATGGGTACGGTTTTGCTGGAGATGAACTAGAGCTGCTGCTGCTGCTGCTTTCTCCATTGGCTGTAACCTCAGATTGAGCTGTTGAGTTCATTGATTGGTTGCTATTAGTGACTGGGGCTTGTCCTTCTTCTGCAAGCTTTTTAAGGAGGTTCATGACTGTTGGGATGAATTTGGTTGACAAGGAGAGAAGTCCAGGTAGCTTTTGTTGATCACAGATGGAAACATTGGCATTTCAGAGAGACTATAATTGGATATTAAATGAAGAACAAAGGGGAAACTGGAAATAAGGATGTTGGAAGACTTGCTCTTACCGCGCCATTGCGGAATTCTCCTGAAATATTTAGTTGCACCCACAAGGCTTTGGAAACAAGGTATCCAACAAAAAGAACACCGAGCCATAGAGGATTTCTGCCACAAGATATGCAAAAGCAAGAAAAGCCAACATGAGTAAGTAATCATGATTCTATGAAAAAGCCTAAGGCAGTTCTTGAGAATGGGGAAGAGTACCTTAAGAGAGTCATAAATTCATTGAATCCAAGAACAACTAGGGCAAGGATAGCCCATGGAGGTGGCAGCCAGTTGTTATTCCGTCGGTTAGCTTCCTGAAATTCAAAGTGACTCTATTCAGATTTAAACCTCTAAATTTTTGCCGGCTGTTAGCTTTTATGAACAACCATTTGAGAAAGGAGATAAGAAGCTAGTAACAACATAACCAAAAAATATATAATTTCAAACTTTTTACATCAGAACCAAACGTATGTTTCAAAAGAAGGGATCACAACGAATACCTGTGCTGAGATAGCCTGTGTAACGGTATATTCTGTCTCATTCTTGAATTGCCTCCAAAGTGATTTACACTGTACAGGTGTGATCAACGTCTTTTCTGCTCCAACCTGATGATAAGAAGGTAAATAGGGATCTTTTATATCTCAAAGGCGTGAGCAACATATATGACACCTTCTGTGTTTTCATTAAATACAGTGAGTGAGGTTTAAGTAACCTGCTCCCAAGTGCTTGAGGCAAGTGAATCAATTGTGCCGATGCTCTTGCTAGTAGCATTGTTGCTTGTAGTATTCACCAAAGCGAGAGTCAATGTCTTCTCAATATTGTCGAGTTCATCATCCAAGCGTATAATAGCCATGACGGACATCAGCTTCAAGGACTAGAAAAAGAGAGTACAAGGGTAACATCAATATCTCGAGAAATTTGTGATCAAGTTAAAGAATAGGTGCTGAGATATTGCTAGGTTTCATACTGCAGAACGAGCCATTTTTGTGATTGCTCTGATGTCCTCCTTTCCAGTCCAGACACGTGGCATTGAATCAGAATCATGGCTGAATATTGTAGCAAATCTGGATAGAAATTTGTTTAATCAGAAAGCTGTGTAAAAAATGGAAGTTATCGGGCAAGGAAACGATGAAAGACTAGTAAAATGGTGACACCTATCCTTCATGCGCATCAACGCTCTTCCAGCCTCTTCCTTTGCCTTGGATTCAACAATACCACGTGCATAGTTTTCAAGGTCAGTGAGCATTTTATTCCGTGTTTCTTCCTCCATGTCAAAGCCAGATAAAGCGTTGGAGAGACCATAGACAGCCAATTCTCCTTCCCTTCTTAGTAGCTTTCTTATTGCTGGCCATGTTTCATCGTTAGCCCCATCCAGGAGAGCTTCCACCGGTCCGGATAATGCCACATTCAGTTTTGACTGCAATGATGATTATGTATAAGGAAGGTCCAAATAGAGGTTTTAGGTTTACACCTGTTTGGTGATAGATTATCCAGACCAATATGTATGGCTTTACACTGCCCGGGAGTTTTGTTTACCTCATACAGAGAAGTCAGTTCAGATAACTTTGCAGTTCGGACTGAAGAGATATGGGCTTCAACATCACGCTGAAGCTTTTCCCGCGTTTTAGATGTATCCCATTTTGCTAGTTCAATAACAGCATCTGCAACACGACATTTTTTTGTGATTCACATTGACATCGGTATCTTTTAATGCTTCTTTCATATTATAATCTTCAGGTTCCAACATGCTATCCAAATAGAACAAAAAATTCAGCAGTTACATCAACAATAAGCTATACCTTCACATCCTTTATCAAACTTAGATATGCATGACTGAGCACAGGAGTCCGCAGAGGATGAAAATGCTTCTCCAGCGTTCAAGGCCTTCTCAAAAGCATTCTTAAAGTTTTCAATTGCTCCAGATCTCAAATGTCCAAGCACGTCTTGGAAAGTTGGTTGAACAAGCTGGTAGGACAATAAGAAAATGAGTGCCTAATACTAGGTATCTGCTTTTTTTTACATCCATGCAAGTCTCTGATAGTTTCCAGGCGAAACGTGATTGCAACAAAACACAAGTATAACAGTCAAGTTAAATAATATATGCATTACTTGTAATAACTTTTCTTGCAGCTGTTGTCTTTTGGATGATCTTACACCTTCGTCAAAGTATGTAGCTTCTGTGTCATATCTATGACAAAAATCAGGAAACACATGAAATGAAACTCCTACCCACTTAGAATCAAATATATGCATAAAAACTTATAGTTCATAAAGTCAGCATACAGAAAACAACTGTACAGAACAATATAGCAAGATATTCTTACTCTGATAAGCAAGACTGTAGAATTGAGCTCAGTTTTTTTCCAAATCCGGAAACAGGACCAGACTGTACTGCATCTTCCAACTCACGCCAATTCTATACAATTTAGATATGAATATTAATGTTGAAAATGATAAAACGTGAAGCAGTATTAAGAAAATTTACCTCATTTGCGATAAAGCTAGAGAATTTTTCATTGGCAATTTCCTCGCATCGCACAGTTGCTACCATGACCTGCGTATAGGCAGTGCATAAATAACAAGACCAGAAGGAACAATGATGTACGGGTGACAGGAAGAGAGCCTTAAGCAAGCAAAAAATTACCTTGTGTGCCGGAAGATCCAGGTCCTTGTTTTCTTTGATGACCTCCCACATCTGTATTGCACTAAAAGCAAACGCATTGGCAGGGACAACTCCTCGTCGATCACCAGCAAGCCCGCCAGGTGCAACAGATTGGAAGAACCGTTGTCTCAAGTTATAGACCTTTCATTTACAGAACAAAATTAAAGGGAAACATTAATATCATCGAGCCATCTATTGATTTTTGTATTTGAGAAATATCATTTTGGATTTTCTCCAAAATGTAAAGATAATTGTGAACGAACCTGCTCTTTGAATTGCTCTTCCTTTTCTTCGTAGCTAGATAGAGCAACTACTTCAACCTGTCACACATTAAACAACTCCATTTCTGGATCCTAGCAAAAGAAGAAAGGTACTAAGTTCTTTATCTAATGTGAAGCAGACGTACATTGAAGAAATCACTAAGTGGAGTTTCTTTGTGTGCCTGAGGCTTGGGGACAGAATCCCATATCTGCATTAATGGACAAAATATAAGGGGTTGCAATTTCAAAACACATAAAACTAAGACTGTGTCTTCTTATACCTTCTGAATGTCTTCCCTCAGCACTGGTTCTAAGTTTTCCAGTGGCGTCTGCAATTATTCAGGAAGTAGAACATCCAAAATTTATAGTCCAGAAAACAGAATGATAAAGAAAAGAAAACAAAAAAATGCATACCCGTGTTTTATCTCTTATGACAAACATCAAAGTCGTCTTCCGAGGACTAAACAACCGCATCATAACCTGATCGCATGTAGAAAGCGAACAGTGTTGAGACTTCGGATCAGAGATAACTCATCCTGATAAGAAGATAGAGAGGCATACCTGGAACACAGTCTTTAAAAGAGGTTTATTTGCTGCTTGTTCCCGACCAATATCATGACACCACCTGCATTACAAATCCAAGAAACAATACGATATAAGATAAAGATGGCAAGAGACCAAAGAAAATAAAGTACCAAACACCACTTACATGTTTATAAGAACTATGTCTGAGACGGCAAGTGCAAAAAGAGCACTCTGTTTCTCGAAAGCAGTATCATCCTAACATCAATATACAAGAAAACAGCATAAGAAAGCATTCTCCACTGGGCACTGACACATTCTTATTAGACAGCAATTTCTATGTGTGTGCTCCTTAAAATTTACACATTGCATGAAACTAAGTTAGGACTCTAATCAGTACAATTCAAATTTCAGCAGTCACTCAATAAGTGCAAGAGCTAAAAGTAAGACATACTAACTGGCGTTTGATGCAAAATATTATAAGAACCGAATATGAAAAGGATCACGGTTACACACCTCACCACGCTCTCTCCCATCTGTACCCTCTAGATCCATCACAACGGTGCAAGGCTCAATACCTGCACATCTAGCAATCCAAATTCCCTTGGTCGTCTGAGACCTGAAAAAAGATATTCAGCTTTTAAAAATTTTCAATTTAGAATCTGAATTATTCTTCAGACGAAGCATACAAAGAACAGAACATGCCTTCCTCTAAACGCATCCATTTCTCTAAAGTTTGTTCCAAACAAATGATTCAAAAGCGTACTCTTCCCTGCAAATTCAACAAGAATGACATGAAATCAGCTCAAATACAAACAAATAGATCCAAAAAGAAGCAATTTTTTACATTCAGAGAACTGAAACCTACCACTACTTTGTGGACCCATAATGGAGACAACCGCATATGAAAGACCACATTCTTCCAATTTAACCTCCTTAATGAAATTATCAACGCCAGAGACATTAAAGACACCATCTCCGTCGATAAGCTGGGTAGAGCAAGCGGCATCTGCAAAATCCACACAACAAAAATATAAATAAAATTAGGAATATGTACAAGTAAGCCCAAAACAAAGCAATATCTTCTCACATGTTACCAACTGGAACAGCAATTCAGTTTTACTATTGAATAATATCTTCAAAATCTAAGCTTTTTTTTTTATTTCTTCCTCACTACTCGCATGAGTGTCTCCATTAAACCCAGAATCATTAGTTCTAATCAACAATTTTTGATTTGCTATTAATGATTCCTCGCATTTCCCCAGCACTTAAAATAACTGTAAATCCACTATAAACCTAACCATGTTTCAGATTTTTTTCAAAATCTCGACGAAATTTCTTAGAAATTAAGCAAATCTAACACCATGAAATCAATGATTCACACTCATCTACTAACAAAACGAACACAGAAGAATCGATCACCAACCATCTTATGAGTATCCAAAGTTTTACAACAGATAGATCGCAATCCAAATCGCACAACTTACAAAGAAACAGAAATCGAAAACGAATAACGCTTGTTCAAATTGAAAACTGATCAGATCGAAACGGATCCACGAGATCAGGAACATTTAAGAGAAGAGAAGATTAAAAAAAAGAGAGATGTATATATAAATTACCCATTCTCGCTCAACGATGCACAGATCAGACTGATGAATGAAGAAGAGAATGGTGGCAACAGAGACAGGAGATCTCAAAGGAAACACGAGCTATGATGAGATACACCGTTGCTTAAACGACTTCTTCTCCTAAGGTCGTAGCAGCTTCTTTTATTTGACCATTGAAATATGCCAAAAAGTTATTTTTATATTTCCAACGATAATAGTATCTACTTTTTAAAATTTTCCGTAAGAACTTAAATTTTAAAAAATTACCTCACCGTTAATTGAGAAGTAAATGAATAATCATTAATTGACAAATAATAATATTTTTCACCCCAAATACATAATCCAACGTGATAATCATATGGCATAATGGTTGTTATTTCTAAATTTCATCACACATGCTAATATGAATGTTAACTATACTGATATGAATTGGTAATTTAATCTTAAAGGATACTAGTAATTTTCACTTTTCGTAAAATTCGGTAATACTCCAAAATAATTATGATATACTCATTGCATTGGTAGACGGTAAAGAGATTATGGGTCCCACGTGGGAATTTTTATTAAGACATTGGCTGGACTGGACAATAAGATACTGGGCCCCACATGAAAGCCCATTATTGTAGTTGGGATCCACCTCGCCACATATTTACCTTTTTTAAAGTTGGACGGTTTGATCCGGCTCCGGGATAGTAGCATTAATTAATAAATTAATACGTGGATCATCCACCGTCCGATTAATTTTTCGTTGACCACTATTTAAAAGAAATTATTTCTTTGGTAAATGCCTGTAAAATTTAATATTATATATATAGTAAAGTTATCTTTGTGAGCTTGGGTTAACAATCTTGAACGCATACTCACAAAAAAAAAAATGTGATACAGAGGCCCAAAACAATTAACTAAAGGCAAATAGGCAATACAGAGGCCCAAGTTTGGGAAATGAACGGAGGAGACAGTTGTGTTGCAGACAAAAGCCGTTAGTTAATACTTAATAACATGTCGCTGCAGTTCCGAGCAAAGACTTCAGCCTTGAGCTGGATCGTGATCAGTAACCAAGCTCATTCCTTTGGGGTCGCTGATTGGTCTCACCAGATGCTCTACACGATGTTCGATATCATTAACACTGTAGATTTTGAAGACGACACACACTCTTTTTCAGGCTTCTCTTGTTGTTACATGAAAATGTAATGCCAATTTTTTCCTATAGATCTTGATAAATTACCAAAATGCACAGTTTGTTTAATAAAATTGGGCTTTTGTGGCCCAAAGCCCATGTATTTCTTCTCGTACAGTTTTGAGGACAGAACAGTGGATCACGGAGAAGGGAGAAGAAATGGCGACTAAAACCCTAATCAAATCAGGAGCTTCGTTAATGAATCGGTTTTTGTCAAAGCCGACGACGAATATCGTACAGAACAATCTAAGATCGTTTCAGCAGATAGCTCCTGAGGGACACGAAGTCCCGCCGTATTTTTTCCCGACATTGTTGAATCTACAGAGCTCCCTCATTTCGCGCCAAAACGACATTGGTTCTATCAGAGAGCTCAACGAACGAGGATTTCTATACCCTTCTGGCCTTCCTTCACTCGAATTCTTCTTACCAGAAGGTATTTAACTCTCTCTTTTACCCTTTTTGATTGCATCTCTGTAACTATAAGTAGCTGCTAGATTGGTAATTTTCTTTCACTCTCATGAACTGGACTATATATGGAATCAGGAGATGTAGGAGGTAAGATAAATCGAGTGCTGGTTAGTATTATGTGTTTAGGTAAGACTCAATGTTTTGATCCTTGTGGAATCAGATACAATATAAACAATGTTAAAAATCGTAAATTTTTAGTTCGATTCATCCGATCCGTTACTGGTCAATTGGTCAGTAGCTTTGGTGTTCTGTTTTTTATTTAATTAGGACAAATTATGGTGCACTGTGGTTTGGTGTTTAATAGTTTTTGTATTTGGTGAAAGTAGTGGATCCTTCAAGTGAGCCATTGCTATTAAGTACTAAGAGAACATTCCAACCAAGCACTATAAGGCGTAAACGCAACCATGGTTTCTTTGCTCGGTATGTCTCTTCTTCTTAAACCTTCTTTTTTTTAGTCCAAGAATGAATAGAGTCTCTGTCACTTGTATTTTTCCTTAAAGATGATTTAGTAAACCAAACTTCCTCTAAATGATTGAAATTCTAGAAACTTCCCAAAATTAAGAGTTCTTTAGCAGTAATAGAAAGTAAGAAGAAGATTCTACATATAGTGTTTGAGTGGATTTTTGAATATGAACAGCAAGGCAACTAAAGGTGGTCGGAGAGTCATAGCTCGGAGAATAGCTAAAGGACGTCACAGAGTCACGGCCTAGAATCTCTTTCTCCCTTATCTTTCCATTGAAGAAATCTCCACTTGTCAAAAATAACTCTTATGTTTTTGTATCCATGTATTTGAGGTGTTGCTTGTCTCTGTTGGAGAATCCAAAATCTATGCTCAAATAAGTTTATTAAAATAGAAACTGAAAACATAAATTTAAATAGCTCATAGAGCTTTATTATATGCAAAAGAAACTAAAATGAAAACTTTAGATTGTCACCAAACTTAAATAGATTTTTGATTGATTCATACAAAGTTGAAGATGAGTTGCACAAATGGCAACTCTAGGTTAGAAATCTTGAGATTCATTACATGAATATATATATGAGTTTCTTGCTAAAACCTAGTTATATGGGCTTTTGGTTATTGTTGGACTTGTGCTCTAATAGTCTCGGAATCGGAGTGAAGTTATAATTTTTAAAGATCTCAGCTTCTTTTTAATGGATTTTTATAAATATATCAATGAATCCTTTTCTTTCACATGATGTAGACAAATTATCATATTCTTTAATAAGGTTTCAAGCTTTTTAATTTTTAAGGATAAAAATTGTTCCTTTTTCGCCAATATTTTAAAAATTTATATAAAGAGAATCTCACAGTTGACCAATGATATTATTGTACATGAAACTTGCATTGAATTAAGACAGTCCATATTTCTGACCCCACAAAAATGTCACAGAGATAGAGATAGAAGCAATAAGCGACAAAAGCAAAGATGAAGACAGTAATTTCCGATACAGAGGCAAAACAAACTGACCATATACAAACACATGTGTACGTATGTGCAGGTAGGTGACGAGAAAAAGATTGTACATCCTCCATATATACGTGCTTACATACTTTTACGTGTTTGCATGTGTTCATTAATTGTGTATAAGGACGAACTTTATAGTAACCTTTTATTTTCTATAATCTTAAGAAGAAGTAGCAACATTAATGTTTCATGTAAACATATATATAACAGTCTTATAATATATAGTATAAATAACATATGGAGAAGACTTATCAACATTGTGCTATAATGTGAGTGATTATTTATGTTCTCTCTTTCCTTCTTATATATAGCTTCTATTTATTACGTACCCATGTCTAGGAATCCCATGTTGGAGTAAGACTAGGGTTTTCTTGAGTAATGACGTACTGTCCACAAGAGATTGGTGATGATGAGGATGATGATGATGGTATGATCATGTGATTGACGTAGGAGTCCACTCGATGATGATGATGGTCATCCGTTGTAGGCATTTGCATATTGTACGTGGTAGGAAGAAGAAGGCCGTGATCTTGTGAAACGGGTGAGGGAGAGGATAGTACTTTGCCTTCGAGAACTTCTCCACATAACAACTTTGTGGTATTATCGTTGTATGGTGTCACAAACACGTTAACTCTATTAGCATCTTCATAATCTTGAATGGTTTCTTGAAAAGTGGAAATGGTACTCGCTGGGAAATCTGGTAACGCTGGCCATTGGGTATCAGTATCACGAGAAGAAGAAGAAAGTAAAGGTTGATGATGATGATTGTCTATAGTTGGTATGGTTGACAAAATATCGAGATTGTTGTAAAGACAGTTATCTTGATGATGCGATTGGTTTGTGTTGTTGGTTATAAACTTGAGGTGTTCTTCTCTAGAGGTTGGAAACATCAATGGAGTCATAACATGAGGAGAATGGAGTGAGAGGTGACTTGGAGTGATGAAATTAGGGTTAGTGTTTGAGATGATATTAGACATGAATCTTGAACTTTCTTCGTCGCCAGTATTAGGGCTGAATCCATTGTGATACGGAAGGTGCGTGAGCGAATTCGCCATAGAAGATAGATGATAATGATGATGATGAGACATGAGCTTCTTTTTAATGCTTGAATTCCAGAAGTTCTTGACCTCGTTATCCGTTCTTCCAGGTAGATGTTTAGCAATTTGAGCCCATCTGTCAAAATCCATAACATAATAGTTCACTTTCTTGATGAAATGTTAGTTTTATATTTCACATATATGTTTTAATGTACCAACCTGTTACCAAGAATGCTATGAAGCTCAATAATAAGAGCAGCTTCTTGAGGAGAGAAGCTTCCACGTTTAAGATCAGGCCGTAGATAATTTATCCATCTTAATCTACAACTCTTTCCACATCTCTGCAAACCTAAAGACGGAAAGACTTTTTGTCAGTGGAGAAAACAAGAAACAGTTAAACCCATATATTATATATATATGCCTGCATGTTTGGGAACAGAGCTCCAGCATCCATGGCCATATGAGTTGATGTAGTTGATGAGCTTTTCGTCTTCTTCGGGTGACCAAAGACCTCTCTTCACCTTTTGCTTATTGCAACATGAGTGATGTCCCATCTCTGTCTCTTTAGAATTCTCTCTCTTAATATCTCTCTCTCTATATATGAATGTTTGTACGATGTTTAAGGTATTTAATATTGAAAAGAATTGGTGAGACTAATAAGCATTACGCACACTTAAAATGAGAAAGAAAATCTCATTAATTTATTATAAAGTAATAGATAATAATATACCACCTAATCATCGGGACCCAGTTTTTTCTTTTCAATTTCTTTTTAATTCCGAAACAGCATTTATATTACAAACTAGGGTTAACACTAACTTGGAACTAAAAATAGATGTAACAAACTGAAAAACAAAAAATATATATATATTTAAGGTGTGGTTTAAGACAACTGAAGACGAGAGTGGCCCAGTGTATTTTTTTAGGGCTTTGTGTAATAAAAGGTTAAAAGTCTAAAAGCTGAAGTTTCTTGCAGTGAGAGCCTGTGTGGCTTATTACAGAATCATGGCCATTGTCTTCTTCTAGACAGACACGTGTTGCTCATGCAGACACTATGGGTCCCAGGCCATAGTTATAAATTAAGTTTTTTTGTTTGTCTTCGTTACATTCTTTTTTGGATAAGAATAAAATCAATTCTAAAATATGAATTCAATAAGTCTAAAGTTAAATAATGGGGTGATGATGGCCAACAATGGAAGCAAAGTTTTAATGTTGACATGAAGGGCTTGGAATTTCATAATTTCCATTACAAATTAGATTCTTAATTTGACTTAAAGAGTTAAAGTTGATTTAAACAGGTTTTTTTGGATAATAACATGTCAAATATTAACAACTTGAATAGTATGTTTATGAAAAAAACGTGGATATATTTCGCTATATATTATTACATGAATAAAAATAGAATCATCATAAGATCATGACAAAGAAAACAAAGTTGAGTGCGTGACAAGACTAATTAAAATAAACTACGAAATTTGATATTCAAATAAGTACTCAACACCTGCGATATTCTTTAATTTGAAATTTTAATCTTAATTAATTACTTAAACGTACATGCTTTACTTCCCTAACAAAAATCTAAGTGGTACTAATTTTAATTATTAAACCAAATATCTTCTTAGGTTTTATTTTTAGAAGAGAACCAATTAAATAATAGATTATAGATTTAATGAGATATGTAGAGAAGTAACATCCAATTTTTGTGATTACTAATTCTGAATATATTTGAAATGTTCTTATGTATTTTGGATTTTTTGCTATTATTTTAATTCTAAATCATATTCTAGAATTTTCTGTATATGTGCATATGTTTTTAAATAAATAAAGGGTAAGAAAAAGTAGATTCTATTTTTAAAACCAGATAATAATTAGATTGTCTTGTTAAAGCTATTAAATTATTTTTCTCATTCATTAACTATATATAGATAGAAACTGAACCAAAACGCATCAAAATATCATAGTCATATGTCATAATCATACACTGTTTTCATAAAACTTGTCTAATATTTATTAATACATATACTTTCTTTGCATTATATTACTGTTTAGTGATAAATATTATTTTTTAATTTTTATAAAGGGTTGATAATTGATAAATATTACCATCTCCATGTAACTTTATGCAAAAATCTACCGAACAAAACGTAATTATCTTCTCTTTCGTACAAGCATATTATAAAACATCACACTATTTAATATTTACGTTTCATATAACATTCTTCTTGTGTTTATATATCAATAACCTAACAATACCAAACAAGTATTAATATTGTTCAAGGCATATGAATATAAACAATATATCAATATATATATATTTAAATCATTACTAATTTACTAGGGATGAAATTAATGCTTGTGAGCGAAGCAATAGGCCCAAACATAAGATTCTTATGATTTTGCCTTCGATTGCCACATGCAACTAATAAATAGCTTTCACATTTTTCTTTCTATTTTTGATGAGCCATCAAAGGACACTAACTTTCTATACATTTTGGCCTTTTGCTTTCGATTAAAACAAATGACTTTTGTTACAGCAATTACTAAGTCAAATTATTTCTAATAAATTTCAGCATTACATTTTCCTTTTATATATATATATTATTATTTTTCTTTATTTATAATTTGTGTTGTTCAAAACTTTTTAATGTTCCTTGTATGAAACAAAACATTGAATATATCCAACTTTGAAATTATCGCATTTTCTTTGTTTTATTTTTGCTAAAAATTATCGCATTTTCTTTAATTCACGTTCAATAAATTAGTTAAGCAAAATTATTTTAGTTAATATGTTGATTGCAATTTCTCTTATCGATTCGACTGTATTGATTATAAAAGGAATCTTATGTGATCTTTGTACAACAGAAGATGCCAAATAATATACAGCTAAAAGATGCTATACATAAACATATACTTGTACTGTTTGTTTCACTGAGTTTCATTACAATCAAGGGTTAAAAACTACCCAAATCGTAAATTAATATTAAAAAAACTAGTCAAAACCCTAATTTTCATTATAAATAAATAGTAGTGCCTTGAATAAAAGCAAAGATTAAATTCAAATTATTATTATTTTTATCTCATTATCATTATAATATACTTTAACTTGTCATAAACAATGGGCCAACGTCAGTTTATGAGTTTGAGTTGAAGATGTTTTCTTTTAGATAGTCTCCATTCATGTTTAGTTATATAGAGTGGTCAAATGACCCTACACTAATTTTTTTATAAAGTTATCCTTTATATAAATCCTTTTTACAACATAAGCTGAAAAAGTTTATTATTTTATTGTTTTGACCCAATAAATTTCTTTTATGGATCTGCCCGATTCTATCATTAGTTTATGGGACCTGTCATTTTATTGTTTTAGCCATTAGTTTTGTTTTTGGGTTTATCCGATTACATTTATCGGATCCGGATAATAATAATATTCGGACATATAATTGTGTGACAACTAAAAGCAAAAGAGATAGTGCTTAAGATAAGAAAAAGGTTGACAAAGAAAAAAGAGAGTATACTCTACTTTGCCTTCTTCGCGTAGTGGCAAAAGCCCCACGAATCAATTGATTCACTCATTTTAGTGTCATCAAATCAAACGTCTAGTTCGAGATTTTTTGGATCGCGAATTGTATTTATTTATTCAAGTTGAATTTTTCTAACGTTTTACCGTATTTTAGTTCTTGGTTAGTGCTGGCCATTCGATTCGATTTTTCGGTTCCTATCTAGAACCGAACCGGAACCGTTATTGTAAAATACATGAATGGTTCGTGTATTTTAATTATAGTTTTGGTATTTAAGTATATTTTAGTTTTTTTGGGTATTTTGATTATTTTGGTTATGTTTATTACAAATTTATATAGTTAAATTTAGGATATTTTGGATTTTTTTGGGTGTGTGGTTATTCTTTTGGTTATTTTGATTCCAAATTGACATAGTCAAATTTAGGATATTTTGAATTTTTGGGTATATTGCTTATTTTGATTATTTATATATACAAAATATATAAACCAAAATGAAT
>KE159259.1:328308-340586 GCA_000411055.1 Leavenworthia alabamica | reverse complement strand
AAGAAAATGGGCCTTTAGTAAAAGGCCTCCTAACTTTAATATGGGGCATAGGATTACTCCCATTAACAAAGTTTGACTTTAAATCGGGTGTAGTTTGACTAATCCCTGCCGTTCATTAGAGCCTTACTAACGAACCTGATGATCGCTGTCTTTTGGTGAGACGCAAAAGCTCAGTAGACAAAAGTGGAAAAGAACAAAACCAAATTTGGAATTACTAAGTAAAAAAAATATCGAATTTTCAATCAATCTGGATCTCTGATCTTTTGTTTTCGCTCTTCCTTTGTATCTAAACATCAACAGTTGCGAATTCAGATCAATTGCACAACAATGGTTTACGCATCTCGTTTCATCATCAATCATTCCAAGAAGGTTTCTCTTTTCTCGATTTTTTTCATTTTCTATTACTTCTTATGATCTTAAGAGACTACTGTGAGCTTGTACATTCCTTCTTTAGCTGTTTTGCTCTGTTAGTCCAAATTGGATTGTACATCTGATTTCCTTATTAACAAAATTTTGATTTTGGAAGAGGATTTATTATTATTAGTTTTAGTAGCTTCGCTTTATGTTCATCTTTTGTAATTTTACAGCAGAGATAAATTGGTCTTCAGTTGCAAAATATGTATATTAACATCATTTTGATGGTTGTGTTAATTGACAGTTGAAACATGCTGTAGCACTCCGATGTTTCTCCAACACTACTCAGTACTCTGTCACTGGAAGACAAGGTCAGTATTATGTTTGCTTTGAGTCTCCTCTTCCTTGTTAGCTATCCTTTAAGTTCATTTGATATAGAAATGTATCTAGCTCTGTGGTTTCTTTCTATTAGTTGTTACGATGACTAAGCACCACACAGTACTTGGAGCTAGCTACAACAGTCCAAGTTTAATTTTCACATCGTTTTCCCACGCTCTCTTTATCATGATGAACATAAAATTATGCTCCTGCTTTAAATGATTTAGAAATAATATGTTTTGTGTATGCTTTTTCATGCGTTAAATGATTTAGAATTAATATGTTTTGAGTATGCTTCTTCATGCTTCAGCATTTTCTTTTTTGTTCAGATATCGTCAAGCTCCGCCTAAATTATTCCCTTGTAGAGAGAACTTCAAAATTTAGTACCAGCAATGTAAGTTCTGCTGTTTATTTTTCCTTGTCAATGCCTAATAGCATAATCCTCTCTGTGTTTTTTGGTCGTAACTCGTAATGTCACTAAATGCATTGTATATAGGTATCAACGCCTAATGGTATTTCAACAATGAGCACAAAACTAAGCAGCACAATGGCAGGACCAAAACTTTTTAATGAATTTATAAGGTATTTACTCTTTTTATCTCCATTTTCCAATGTGGATACTTCTTGCTGCCTACCTGTATAGATACTTATATCCTAAGTGTAAGCTTCTTTTCTTGTGTTTTCAGCTCCCATATGCGATCAGTAAGAGGGTTTTCATCTAGTTCAGGTAGTTACTTCTTCATCCAAAGTTTATCTTTTATATGTGGTTTGTATTACTGAAAACTTCCAAAACTATGTTTCAGATCTTCCTCCTCATCAAGAGATCGGAATGCCTTCTCTTTCACCAACAATGACTGAGGTATGGACCTCTGAATACCTCCTTACTATAATTTACATGGTTTTTTGTTTTATCATTTTACTAAATCTATATGTCGAACTTCAGGGTAACATTGCCAGGTGGCTTAAGAAGGAAGGTGATAAAGTCGCTCCTGGTGAAGTGCTTTGTGAAGTTGAAACTGTAATGTTTATCTAGATTGAATAACTTCTTTGTTTTTATTTTCATGCCAGGAATATAACACTAATCTCAATCTATATATTCTAGGACAAAGCAACCGTCGAAATGGAATGCATGGAAGAGGGTTACCTCGCCAAGATAGTAAAGGAGGAAGGGGCAAAAGAAATTCAAGTTGGGGAGGTACGAGAATTTTCTGACTTTTGGAGACTCGTTTATTTTAATGGAACAAAGAGTCAAAGATTTTCCTCTTCATTTGTAGAATCATTTATAAATGATCCATATTTTTTGTGTGTAACCAGGTGATTGCTATCACAGTTGAAGATGAAGATGATATTCAAAAGTTTAAAGATTACACCCCCTCATCCAGTCCTGTACCCGCTGCCCCTGAAGCAAAACCAGCTCCTTCCCCACCAAAGGAAGAGAAGGTGGAGAAGCCATCCAGTGCTCCTGAAGCCAAAACTTCTAAGCCGAGCTCGGCTCCTTCAGAAGATCGTATTTTTGCTAGTCCTCTTGCAAAAAAACTGGCTGAGGATAATAGTGTTAGTTTTCAGAAAAGTACCTATAGACCCTTAGTCTTAATCTTCAAACTCTTAATTGGTACCTCTCTTAAAAACAATAGGTACCTCTCTCAAGCATCAAAGGCACGGGTCCTGAAGGACAGATAGTGAAGGCTGATGTCGAAGAGTTTTTAGGTCTCATAACTCCTTCTCCCTTCTCTTTACTTACATTTCTCTGGTCTGTTTCTTCATTTAAACCATCTCTCTGTCCTAATATATTTTCCCATGATACAGCTTCAGGCAGTAAGGAAACTACTGCCAAGCCTTCCAAGCCCACAGATTCAAAGGTTTCAGCTCTGGACTATGTTGACATCCCTCACACTCAGATCCGAAAGGCAAAAATCTCTATGTTTTGTACTATAAGCCAAATTTCCCCTGGTTCTTGAATTCCTAAATTTGTTCATTGTATGATTTTGACAGGTTACAGCCTCACGTTTGGCATTCTCAAAGCAAACTATTCCTCACTACTACTTGACCGTGGATACATGTGTTGACAAAATGATGAGGTAAGTGTTGAGTTTCAGATCATGTTTTTTGATTCGGTCAATGGATGTTAGACATAGCTATTTTATATGCAGTCTTAGGAGTCAACTCAATTCATTCCAAGAGGCTACTGGCGGGAAACGCATATCTGTGAATGATCTAGTTATTAAGGTACATCATACTTCTGCTTTTGCAAGCAAGTCCAAGAAATCTCCTTCTATGTTCTCCGTTATGAAATCCTTGTTTGAAATTTCAGGCTGCTGCATTAGCTTTACGGAAAGTTCCTCAGTGCAATAGTTCATGGACAGATGAATACATACGCCAGTAAGTACATTTCTTCTTCCAAGGTTCATGACAACTTTGCAAATCATCTAACTTCTTGGTTCTTTTCTACTGTCTTTATCGACAGATTTAACAATGTGAACATCAACGTCGCAGTACAAACAGAAAATGGGCTCTACGTTCCTGTAGTTAAGGTGAGTGAGCACTCAATACAGTTACTTACTGTCTCTGCTAAATCTTAAGATTTCTTGAAAACTCAGCTCATCAAATTGTTTGATTCCAGGACGCAGACAAGAAAGGACTGTCCACAATTGGAGAAGAAGTTCGATTCTTAGCTCAAAAAGCAAAAGAAAACAGCTTGAAGCCTGAAGATTACGAGGTTAGATTAGAATTTGGTCACTGCTCACTAATAATATGCTGCTTTGAAAGCAAATCAACTCAAACCGTTTCTTTTGACAGGGAGGAACATTCACAGTCTCCAACTTGGGAGGACCTTTTGGCATCAAACAGTTCTGTGCCGTCATCAATCCACCTCAAGCCGCCATTCTAGCAATCGGATCTGGTAATCCCTAAGCACACTCATCCACTTTATCCATTGAAGTTTCATCCCCGTAACTGATTATATTTTCGTGTCTGAATCTCAAAACAGCTGAGAAGAGAGTTGTTCCCGGTACTGGTCCTGACCAATTCAACCTCGCTTCTTACATGTCTGTAACACTAAGCTGTGACCATCGCGTAATAGATGGTAAAGAATCCACACCTCCCATTCCACTGCAATCATCATCTTCATCAGAAATGTTTAATAAGTCATCTTCCTTGTGCAGGTGCCATTGGAGCTGAGTGGCTGAAAGCCTTCAAGGGCTACATCGAAACCCCAGAATCTATGTTGCTCTAAAATCCAGACACACACAAACATAAACACATCAAAGCTAAATTCATAAGAGTCTTTCTCTGGTTCAACATTTTCTACCAGATTTGATTAACATTGGGCATGGCCTTTAAAGTTCTGTGATTCGCTTTATCATTATATTGAATTAACAGAATTTTGTCTTTATAAAAAGACTATTTACTTTGGTACTCGCAATAAATCCAAATTTTTTCCCTTTTAGTGATTTATTAAATTTTTAACTCTGTGATAAATCCAAACTTAATTACTACTCATTTATGTGGAAGTTTATGCCATAAAATACCAATAAAATTAACATCTACACGACAAAAACGTAAAATATAACAAATCTTCTACAGGATCATCATCTCTTCTGTGTCTTCCTCCTCCGCCTAATCTCCGGGAACTTCAGAGGTGTCGGTAAGGTAGCATATGTAGTTCCCTTCCCACGCAATATTTTGCATCCAAGGTTCTCAAAATGTTTCCTCAACTCAAATGCTTCTTCTATCCTCAGATCTTTAGCTATGTCTTCTGGATCAGTCTTGAAATCATCCACATGAAGGGACAGCACAAGAACATAGCTTATCAGAAGGTTGGCCTTGTCAACAGGTATCCTATCTGATTCAGGATCCTTGAACAAGCTCATACACTTCTGACGGATGACTTTTGGAAGCCTGTGCTCCTTAGCAGAATCAAAACCATTCATTGAGTTCATGTCCTTGAACTTGATCAGATGGGTGAGGAGTGATAAGATACCAGAAACCGTCTCTTTTTCAGTCTCGTCCTGTGAATGGAACAAAATGAATATCTTTAAACTTACCATTTAAATCTATAGTTCAATGTAAAGAATCAAAATGTTACCTTGATATCTCGCAACTTGTACAATCTGTTGCGGACAAATACAGGGTAAGCATCAGTTGCTGCTTCAGTTTCCTGTTGAAGAAGCTGGTAAACATCTTGAAGGAAGTCCCATTCTCCCTTTTCAATGATCTTTCCTATAGGATAAACTTCCTCAGGAATAGTCGCAGACGCATCATAAGGAGGAACATTGCGTGCAACAGTAGAACTAGTGCTTTCAAGAGCACTAGTGTTAACATCAACTTCGTTAAGTTTCCCGTCAATTAACTTCTGTGTCTCCATATCATCTCCCATATTCAAGGCACGCCTCTTCTTATCCTACATAGAAGACACACATTATCATTTAAACATATAAATATAATCCTCTCAACTAACCTCAAGACATATATTACATTGCATATAGGGTACTAGTGAGATATAAGCAATGATGAAGATAACAGTTTATAATATTATGCAATGAAACTAGTAACCCCGATACTATAGGAAACATACCCTATTAACAACTTTCTTTGTACTAAATTTTTCATTCGTATTACTTATTTTTTCTCCTGTAGGAATTTCTGTGACATCAGCACTTCCTGAAGCTTCTGCTTCATCTGTTTCTTCAGTTCTAATAAATGGCTCCAATCTAATTATCTGCAAGTAAAACACAAAACTTCAACTTTAAATTCGTCCAACTCAGAAAAATCATATCTTTTCACAATACACTCTTAGTCATACAGACCAATTTTGCCTAAACCAAAATCAAACATAGAAAAGATTCAAAAATTATGAACCTTGTTGCAACAAACAGGAAGAATCCTCATAGTTTTAGTGTCTTTATTGAGGATACCAAGCGTATACATAGTAGTCTGTCTAGCTGCATTCTCTCCTGTGTAATTAGTGCCAACGAAGTCTAAGTTTGCATTAGGTGGTCTTACCACAACTTGAATCCTCTCTCATCCTTATGTTTATAAACCGTAATCTCAGGAGTTTCATTCTCGCCAGTTTCTGGATTAACAGCATAAGGATCGTATCCTGTTGAGAAGTAAGCTATAATCGGAGAGATTCGATCCGTTTTATCGTTGATATGCTCCACTTTTATTTTCATTCTTATGCCTTTCTCCTCATTCGCTGTTGCTATCTCCTTCATCTTCTCGGTTGAATCTATTGGAACTCTTTGTAACAGGGTTGAAGATTTTGTTTACTTTTGGAGATCCACAAAACCCTAATTATTGAAATAATTACAAAACATAACCCTTATTATTTGGCTGAAAATCCTCGCTTAGTTTTGTTTTTACCCTGAACTTTTTATTCGCCTGAAAAAATCTCCACCGTTATAACGACGTCTGCGGTATCTCTCTTCCGTAACCTTTGCCGTTTTTACTTATAGAAAACAACACGTAGTTCATTGTAACCAACTAAACCACATGCTGTTTTATTGATGATGATGTGTGTTGATGATGTAAACTTAAAAGATCTTCTTGAGTTCGTTTGTTCAACGTTAAAACCAGAAAATACCAACACGACACTTCTTCCCTAATGTCCATATCGTTGACGCGAACATAGAATTATCAGATAATAATTCATAATCCCGTGATAAGCAAACCAGAAATTTCCACATCTTATCGTCAAGAAAAAAAAAACAAATCTCTCTCTTATTATTTATAGCCTCAAGTTTTTTCACTAACAGAAAAATTACATATAGAATATTATATTTTGTGAGACATTCATCGTTTTCAAAACATGGAGATTAACAGTCGAGAAAATCAACAATATGAAGAATCATCAGAGTGGTTTGTAAAGTACATGAATCGTCATTCGTCAAGGTGATTGGTTAGAAAAAACCAGAGGAAATTTAATGATTGCAGCCACGGTTATAGCCGGTATGAGCTTTCAAGTTATGGTTAGTCCTCCTGGTGGAGTTTGGCAACAAGATAATTGTTCTTCCGGAGCTCCAACACCGGTTTGTAAAGGGAAAGCGGGAACTTCGGTTTTGGAACATGATAGTTCAAAGCGTGGACTTTATCTTGGAATGGTTATTAGCAGTACGGTGTCGTTTACTGCTTCCATGAGCTTTATTCTCCTAGTCATCAGTGGTTTACGACTCAGGTATAAATTATGTGTCTTAACTTCATATGATCATTGATACTTGTAAAAACTTCATGTCTTTGGTAATATCTTAGAAAGTGAGAATTAAATTTATTAAAAAAATTTTAATAGTCATGCAATTGTAACGTGAGATTAAGGTGTTGACTTCAAAAAGTAAACCAACTATGTTGGTCTGATGGTTGACTTAGATTGATTCAACAAAACCTGCCTGATTGTTAACTCCATCACTATTTGATTGGACTTTCAGATTATGACCAAACGAATTCATAGTCATAGTTATGTTATTTTTTTCTACATGAGAATTGTATGGTTTTAAGACTAAAAAAAGTTTAGTTATCTTCTGGTAATATTATATTTATTTATTTATATAGGAACCGTATGATAATGGCGTTTCTGGTAACATTTATGGTGGTTGCGGTTCTTTGTATATCGGCATCATTTTTTTTCGCCGTTGCGTTGGTTCAATCAGACGATCAAATAATTCTTTATATATTGTTGATTTATTTGGGATTTTGGATCGTGTTTCCTGTCTTAATACTGGTAAGTCAACTAGTTCGGTTTTTGGGTTGGCTTATTTGGTTCATATGTTGTTGCTGTCCACGTCGACCACGTTTCACTCCACGGTTGCTGCCACAGATTACATCTCCGTCTCCGGCTCACTAAGAAATAGGAGAACCGTGGCTAGAAGCCTAGAACGCACGTATGAAATGAATATGGTATCATCAAATGTGACAATAGAATAAATGATTCCCATGGTCATGTTTATATGGTTTATTAATTATACGGTTTAGTATTTGTTTACTACATTTATTTAGATAACACTTGCTGTGCGAATTATGTAATACATTACAATATCATATTGCAAATCGTGATTAAGCTAGTTGCAGTAATAATTAATTTTGCCATGCAGCATAAAAGCAATATCTAAATTGACCTTGGGTCTAAGCCCTTCTGCTTAACCGAACCAAAACACACACAAAATAACTAAAAAAGTGTGGTTGATGAAGAAAACAAAATCTTTATTCACTAAAAGGAAAGGTTAAGAAGAAAAAAAAAGATGCAAACAACTCATAATTGTCGGAGGGATTACACATTCAGATTAAAGAAATAACTATTTAAACATATTATAGCCATGTTACTCGTAAATGTTGTTTTTTATATGATTAGATGGATCAAAAGTATGCTATATATTCCATTTAGTAAATAGAAAACAAAAAGCAAAATCACATAGAACCCTAGAGGCCTAGAAAGATAGCTAAGGTATAGCATTTACATATCAATATGTCATGAAACTCAAAAAAAAAAAACTAGGAAAAGTGAGTCAAAGGGAGAGAAAGAGTAGGTCTCTTGCCCTATAATATCTGCCTTTACCTACCACTCATCTTCAATCTATATATCACACTTATAAGGATAAGTTTATAACCCTCCATTTCCATATTACATTTCTTTAATGAAACATAATAAAAACATGAAATAGAGAAGAGAAAATAAAATGATGATGATGCATATGAATGACTAAAATGGAAACTTATGCTCTGAAATGGAAATATCCTTTAGTCCAAAGGTCTTTCCACCTTCTTCCTCATAACCTTATTCACCATCATGATCATCACTTTGACCAACTACCAAGAAGTATAGCTTCATATATTCACATACCATCTTGCATCTCTCTATATATACATGCTTCATGCATATAATTTTTGAACCAATTTAGCTTAAACTACATGTATAATATAATATCATAAAATTTGTTTAACTACAACATTAGATATTATATATAACATCAGAAAATTGTCTTCCACAAAATGTTTTCATATAATACATAGTTCTACTACTCCCAAATGTTACACAATAATGTAACCATAGCAAATTTTATGTATGTGTATTATGTATATGTGTATGTATAGAAAAGTAGATTGTAGGTGTGTAAGAAGAAAGATCTAGGGGGCTTCAAAAAAAGGAGAGAAAAGGACAGAGCATGTGAAAAGAGACAGAGAAACAAACAGAGGAGTGAACAGTCTTACTCTTTTTTTCTTCCTCTGCACTTAATGAACCCAACCCTCTCTGATTCTTCACATGCCTTTCTCTTTTTTTCCTTATTCCTCTTTTTTTCTTTCAATTTTTTATAACTTATGCTCAAAATATTTAATAAAATACGACAAAATATCAAACATTTTTTAAAAAAGGACAAAAGTACTTTCACTTCACTTGCAACCAAACAAACCTAGTTCCCTTCTTTATCCAATGGTCTCTTCTATGCTCTCTATTTCTCATCTAAAAACCCTTTCATTTCTTTCTTATCTACCATTTTGCCACCTTCAGAAATAAATATCTTATTTCTATGTGTGATTGTAACATCTAAATATTATATTACTCTCTTTCCTTAAGTCAGCAGAAAAGTTTGTTTTTTCTTCTTCCTTCCCAATACATAGATTTGTGCAGTGATATAAGAAACTCATTCTAAATGATAAATACTAGTAATTCTTTATTTTTTAATACATCTATCTGTTTTTCTCATTTATCTGATTTTGACAGTACTAATAACAGACCTCACTCAATGCAATAAACAATAATGTAAAACATGAGCTTAATAAAAGGAAATGGCACTCAGTTTTAGGCCATCAAGTGTTGGGATACAGCTGAAATTAAAAAGGGTCAGCTGAAAGTGAAAAAAAGATTCTCAAAAATCAATGCAATTGAAGAAAATAAAAAGAAATAAAAATAGGTATATATATATTAAAAAAATGGGTAAAAAGAAGAAGAGAGGAAAGAGTAGTCAGAGAGACAGGAGCATCAAGTGCTGCAGAAGAAGCAACAGGAACACTGGGCCTGAGTCCCTTCAGATTTGCCAGTCTTTACAGGACCACTCTCTCTTCATCCCCCTTACATTTCATTTTTTCTATTTTTACATTTACAATATTGGATATTTTAATGTTGTTTTGATTTTACACTACATGGCAAAACTCCTTAAAAGCTCTTGTCCTCATCTTTTTTTATTTTTTGTCGTTTATTTTTTGTTTTACACTGCCTCTCTCTCTTACATTTTTTTGTGATAAATCTTTCATTTATTAACACATGTAATAATATCACATAAATGACACTAATTATATAGTAATAATCTCTATATTCTGTAATAGTTTTTTACCTTTCCCTAAATACAAAAGTAGAGTGTATATATAAAAGAGGGAATGGTCTCGTGAAGAGGAAGAAGCTAGCTAGTGTTCATGCAAATTACATCTGAGGAATATATGCTTAGAGAAAGAGAGAGAGAAAGATCAAATTAACCAGAGAAGGTTGTTTTATTTGTCTGTCTCTGTCTGCAGTAGTAAACCCTAGTCTCTGAAATCTATCAAGAAACCTCTTTATTTCTTCTTTTTAAGCAATCTATTTTGTTATAACCCCTTTGAGGAAAGCTTGAGAAGATAGAGAAAGATGATGAGTCTAAGTGGAAGTAGTGGAAGAACAATTGAGAGGCCTCCATTATTTACACCAACACAATGGCAAGAACTGGAACATCAAGCCCTAATTTACAAACACATGGTCTCTGGTGTTCCTGTCCCACCTGAACTCATCTTCTCCATTAGAAGAAGCTTGGACTCTTCCTTGGTCTCTAGACTCCTCCCTCACCAATCCCGTAAGCCCTAAACTATACTTTTGTTTTCTCTTACATAAAGTTTCCAACTTTTTCATACCACTTTCAAAAAATCATTTTTCTTCGGATAATGATTTTGTAACTTAAGGTCTTAATTAGGGTTTTAGAGTGAAAAACATGATTAAATTAGGGTTTTGTTTAATGAAAAGATGCAGTTGGTTGGGGATGTTACCAAATGGGATTTGGGAGAAAGCCAGATCCAGAACCAGGAAGGTGTAGAAGAACAGATGGCAAAAAATGGAGATGTTCAAGAGAAGCTTACCCAGATTCTAAGTACTGTGAAAAACACATGCATAGAGGAAGAAACCGTGCCAGAAAATCTATTGATCAGAATCAGACAACTCCTCCTACTTTAACATCAACATCTCTCTCATTCCCCAACAACAACATCCCAAGCCCCACCTTGTCTTCTTCTTCTTCTTCTTCCACTACTTATTCAGCTTCTTCTTCAATGGATGCTTACAATAACAGTAATAGGTTTGGTGTTGTTGGTGGAAGTAGTAGTAACACTACTAGAGGTTACTTTAACAACCATTCTCTTGATTATCCTTATCCTTCTACTTCACCTAAACAACACCAACAACAACAACAACCTCTTCATCATGCTTCTGCTTTGTCACTTCATCAAAACACTTCCACTTCTCAGTTCAATGTTTTAGCTTCTGCTACTGACAACAAAGACTTCAGGTTCTGTGTTTTTTCTTTATCTTTAATTTCCCTTCGTTTCATGCAATTAATTAGGATCGTGATTTATATACTTTAATTCAGGTACTTTCAAGGAATAGGGGAGAGGGTTGGAGTTGGGGAGAGAACGTTTTTTCCAGAAGCTTCTAGAAGTTTTCAAGATACTCCATACCATCACCAACAACCGTTAGCAACAACAGTGTTGAATGATCCGTACCATCACTGTAGTATTGATCATCATCACACATACTCATCCTCATCATCATCTCAACATCATGATCATGATCATCATCGACAACAACAACAACAATGTTTTGTTTTGGGAGCCGACATGTTCAACAAACCAACAAGATCTGTCCTTGGAAACACATCAAGACAAGTTGAAAGTCAAGAAGAGGAAGAGAAAGACTCATCTGAGTCGTCGAAGAAGTCTCTTCATCATTTCTTTGGTGAAGACTGGGCGCAGAACAAGAACAGTTCAGATTCTTGGCTTGACCTTTCTTCCCACTCAAGACTCGACACTGGTAAATTAAAATTATCTAATCTATTCAATAAAATACTAATATATGATAATTATAAAATTAATATAATTAATTTTCTCAGGTAGCTAGTTAAAGATATCATCAATGATGGATGTGTAACAAAAAGACACTAGTTTGAAATGTTGAAGGGTCACATTTTACATCTATTTCCGTGGAACATTGAGAAAAGACACTGTTTGCAGAAACCTATATGTATACATTTATGTATCTCTCTTTTCTCTTTCTATGTGTGTCTTTTCCGACAGATATATCTGCTTTATGTGTTCTCTTTTGCTTTCTCCGGCTACTATTTTCTTCTAAGAAATCGTTTTTCATTTATTTGAAAGCAACAAAAGAAATGATGTTGCTTAGAATGCAAGCATCTCTATATAGGTCCATACTTCTTCTAATGGATCTATTTATCCCATAAACCTAGTTTAGTCTAGGGTTAGTTACTTAGTTTTAACGTATTTGAGCATAAACTCTTATGCAAGGAATAATCATCGATCACGTTGAA
>KE159259.1:300025-322648 GCA_000411055.1 Leavenworthia alabamica | reverse complement strand
GAAAAGTGAGTTGAGAAAAGTAGCGAGTCTGCCGCCAGGAGAGATCGGTTGTT
The DNA here is from genome assembly GCA_000411055.1 of Leavenworthia alabamica. Taxonomy (NCBI): domain Eukaryota; kingdom Viridiplantae; phylum Streptophyta; class Magnoliopsida; order Brassicales; family Brassicaceae; genus Leavenworthia; species Leavenworthia alabamica. The sequence goes on along the minus strand of KE159259.1, from coordinate 322,595 downwards.
TAACTTTTTTCAAATCGGTGTAGATTTTTAAGGCTTTTGATTTGGTTCTGAGGAAGCCACCGAGCTCTTTAGGTTTCTGAACGTAACTGGAGTAGTCGAGAGATGTACGGATTGGTTTTGGTTGACGAGTGCTTGGAGGAGGAGAGACTGAGGATTTGGAGCGTCCATAAAAGGAATCAGAGTCGGAAGAAGAGAATCCACTTGAATCAGAGGAGCTTGAGTTGGAACATCCGAGAAAAACAGAGTCAGATATGGAGGTGGTGGTTGTTCTCTTGGCTCTCTCGAAATCAACGGCGATTGAACGGCGTTGATAGACCGGAGAAATAATTTCAAGATCCTTGGTGTTACGGTGCTGTTTCTTCTTCCTTGTGGATTCGAAAGTGGAGGAATCGTCGATGGAACGGTAGATTTGGTCGAGAAGAGTGGAGGAGAAAGAAGGGTGACGGTGGTGAGATGAAGAGATATGCTTCTCCCAAGTCTCCATGAGAGAAATAATAAAAGCTTTTGGAAATGAAGAAAGAGTGAGAGAGAGAGGGAGAGAGCAGAGTGTTGTTTAAAAGAGGAGAGTCAGACAACTCGCAATCATTGCCACGTGTCTTTCTCGACAGCTTATGGACTATCTGACTCTGCCCACAAACATCCAATCATCTTTTTTTTACATTCTTCCTTTTTAATTAATAATATTTTTACTAAACATATGGTGAAAATACGTATCTAATACAAACATAAGTGAAATTTCTTAGAAAGTATTGAAGTTCATGTTTAATTTAAAAGAAAATTTATTTTCAAAGTTTAAATATCAAATGTCATGTCATACAAATAGGAATCATGGAATACTATGGGAGAAAATATGCATATTTCTTTGTTATGAATTAAAATGGTTAGGTTTATGAATTTGTCTTAAGCCAAAAAATTATGAGATGTCACTGATGGGTTACAGAGCAACTTAGGCTTTATTCACATGATACACTTATGTGTTCCCTACTTATATAAAGTAAAAGACTAAAGTTGTTTCTTCCTCATCACACAAGTCTTATTTGTTATTTATTTTATTTGTATGTTATAGATACTAGAAAAAGAAATCTATGATTTATTACAGCAAACCCAATATTGATACTTGGGTCCATTACAACCTTTTTTTCTTTTCGTAACTCAAAATGACTAATTGATAAACTACAACGTTCTAAAGTATTCAAACATTATATAAGAATTGATAAATACTTGCACATATATATTTTTAGATACCAAAACTATTGTCAGGTCATTATCTCACCACTTGGTCTGCTCGTGGTACAATAAATATGGACGAAGACTTATGAGACAATGGTTATAAATTTTGTTTGACATTCTAAAATATTCAAACTCAAATTTCTCTTATAAAATAGTTTAAATTTGAGTAAAAAATTCTCTGTTATTTACAAAAGATGTTAAATTCTTAGGACACAATTGCTAAGGAAGGAAACACAGAAGAAAGCGAACAGTACAATGGAAATGATTAGACATAAACAGCGGGATTAAGACACGATCATCTATCTGATTAACAAAATCAGGCTTTATTAGCAAGTAGTGATTATTTTTAATTATGAAAACTTACTGTTAACGTCGCTTTCATTTACCATGTAAAAGTGACCGGACACAGTTATTATATTTATTCTGTAAGATATTTTTTAAATTATATTTATAAGGTTTTAACTTCAACACAACTTGTTATTAGTAAAACGAAATATTATCTGTAGAGAAATTTTGAATTCAAAAATTTTAAATTAGTTATGCTGATTACATTATGTTAAAAATCTATACCTTGTCTTTTCCGGTTTTCCCCGATATCGATCTTTGTACAGCCTGGTTTAACTTTAATCATTGATTGCAATCAAATTCTCTGTCCTATTATCGAATTTTAAAACTATATGATGTGTATCTTAATTAAATAATTATTAACTGCTATAGTTAAAATTCTTGTCAATAACAAAATGTTTCAACACACAATAGTAAACATGTATCTAAACTTTTAATATTTTTATTATCATGTCCTTACAACGCAAAACAAATCTAAACTAATATAATTAATTTTTCTAGATGTATGATATTTATAGCTAATTATTTATAAGAGTTACTTAACTTAAAACATCTTTAAAACAATAGTGTATATATACTAATGACTTTTTGGCAGCAATTTTTTTGAATGATTATTTTTAATTATCTCATTGTATTTTATGAGAAAATTAAAAATATCATAGTGATACTAATAATACATAATCAGCGCATGTATGTATAAAGTAATAGTGTTATTTTTTGTGTGGTGTAGTAATATTGTATAGGTCTATATAATTTATCAATTTTGAATTGTAAATCTCCCTAACCTTATTCTCTGAATAATCAAATTGGATCAATAGAAATAATAAAAGGGATAATTAATTAGAGTATGTTCGTTACAGAGAAGAGTGCATGTTCAAAAAGCTAATGTTGCTCATTTGCATAATGATTACCACCGTGAGCTAAAGGAAACTCCATTTCTTTTTATTATATTTTCGTAAAAACAAATGAAGGAAGAATTATATAAACACATACAATCTTTTTTTTATTATTCTTTTTTTTTTGGAATTAAACATGCCAAATTTTAATAATACAATGTGATAGAAAATGAAACATCGAATAATAATTGGAGCTAGTAAAACGTAACTAATTTTCTAAGTTACATTAAAAATACGGGAAACTCGAATACTCAATTGGATCAATACTAACATGTGTCAATCGCTTCTGGTAATTAAATCATCCTTTAAATTTCATATATACGACATTTTCTCAATTTAAAATTATAAGAAAATGATTTAAAAAAATATATAAAATTGTAGAGCCAAAATTTTGTTTTCAAAAGTTATTCCCATATAATATCTATGAAGAAAATTTTGTAAGTTGGAAGGGATTCGACGCATGTGTGGATATTGATATATACAAAAAAAAGACAAAAGATTCTGATCACATCATAATAGAGTTGGTGCATGCAAATAGCAAAAGCAGATTCCATTTTAATCAAATAGCTTAGCTAGACCGCACGTCCAAAGAGAAACGTTTGGTATTTAATATTTTCCCTAAAAGCCAATCAAATTACTTACCATTAACATTTTGGTGTATGGATATCTATCAATCACTCTCCACTATCTATGATTTGACATGTCATCTTCACTATCACTAACAACGTTTCCAACTTTTTCTTGTAGAAAAAACAAAATATTAAGCAACTTGTTTGAAGAAATTAATCCTTTTTGATTCAATAAACAAGCCTTTATTCAACAAAAGGGGTAAGAAGTTTGAGATCGGACGTGTTTATAAATCTCCAAAACTGATCATGGGGCCATTTGACTTATTAGAATTAAATTTCCAATCTATTCATAATTGATCTCTTACATGCTGAGTTATCTAACTAATATACCTTATGCCTCTACTCTAAGCTAACACATTACATAAATTTTTAGAGAATCTTAAACGTATCATTGCTTGTGTGGTAGGTAGAAACTTAGGAGATAAAAAAGTCCATACAAACTAGGCTCTAAGTAACTAAGTTGGCCCCTTGATTTAGACTCACCTCACCAAACTAAGTATTTCTTTCTCTAAAATATGTCAACAAAATCATCAATTAGATTCCGTTATGATAATATAGTTTGTTATGACACTTAGAAAACAAAAGTAATCAAATAGATAATTATGACCTATAGGCTTAGCTTCAACTAGTTATCTGATTTAAGAGTATTTGTTTTATATTCTAATTAAAGGCTAGATGAAAGTTTGGTCAAGCTCAACAACTAATGATTCTCTAACATGAATTTAATAATGACTATGAAGAGTTGTGGAGATAGAAGCCACAACCAATCAAAACAGAGCCAAAATGCTCAGTTGTCTTCAATAGCTAATAGATCATTGTCCTGCCAAAAAGAATGAAAAAACACATATAGACCATTGACAATGAGGAACACTAGAAGCAAGCAACAATGTTTTAAGTCACAAGGTTCCACATATATAACACCATCACATGCGTTATAGGGTTCTTTGACTTGACGGTAACTATAGCAACATTAAAAGTTTAAGAAGCAGGACCAGAACTTCACCTAGACACTTTGAAGCCACTAGAGGATAACACCATACCTGCATCAGTAAAAGATGAAGGATATGGAAGCAGACAAAGCATTTATAAACAATGTTTTGAGATAACTCTTTGAACACCATACCTCAATCAGGCAAGATTTCTCGTTTGATTGTGGCAATACATTTTGGTTTCGTTCACCTTTACTTTAGTCATTGTTCTAGTATTTAAAAGAAAATAAATTGCATCTTCCAATAGTATCATATCATTAGATATTATTAATGAGATATTGCTGACTAGTTGACCCACAAAATTGGCCTGATCACTTTTTCCGGTTCGATTTGCAGGTCAGGTTTGAAAACATTGCTGTTGAGATCTAGAAACATTTTATGCATTGAATAAATAACATAAAAAGACAAGAGTTTAGCCGTCTCATAAGGATAATCATAATATTTGTTTTTGGCTATTATGATCTATTAGACAAGAAGACAAAAGTTAGATTTTGTTCAGAAGTTTGCTGGCCAATTCGGATGACCAAGTTGTGATTGCTGATAGGTACCAACTTGAGACAGAGGAGGAGATGGTACAACCCCGACTCCAACCTTACCACCATGCCCAGGTTCCATGTGGTGAGGATTCGCCATTGCACCAGGCTGTGGTGGGTTAAAGAGACCCTGAAACTGCATGTGAGATGATTGTGCTGCTGCTGCGGCATTGAAGGATGGATGTGCTGTATGGGATGATAAATAAGCCCCATGAGGCGTTTGTCCAGGTACGTTGTAATATGGAGCAGGCTGAAGGCTTGAAAGATCTCTTTGGTTTTGCATCCATATCTCAGAGGTTTCAGCCTATTGTGTCCGAGAAAGTAACACAAATCAGAACAAAATATAACATGCAAGAACCTTATTTCAGGGCAAGAGGAACATACTAATCATTACTTGAGGATTTGGAATGTATATATTTCCATCTTTGTATTTCATGCGAGATGGATCTTTAAGTCCCGCAGCGTTTCCAACTACATTGGGAGAATTAACTGGATACCCATTAGGGTTGTTGTAAGTGCCAAAACCAGTAGGCGTGACTAAGAAATGTATAAACTACAGATGATGATACATACTCCTTTTTGTTCACAGTGGCCACCACTTTGCTAATATTTGATCCAGAAGATTGGGTAGTAGAATGCTTCAACTCTTCAACGACATTAGGACTAGACCTGTGGTCTCTTACAACCTGAAACTCTCTGTTGGAACCTGCATTACCATGAAAAGAACAAATTCAGACATCCAGAACAACGTTTCTAGATAAATACCAATACATTAGAAAAAAATGAAATCAAATCTCAAATCCAGAAAGTTTAGAGACCAATGAAGACCAATACTAAATCAGGAATTAAGCAATTTAAGAAATTTTTAGAGTCAATTATCACTAGATGTATCTGTCTATTGAATTATCACCAGAAGTCCAACAAAAATTAACACTTTGCATGACCCATCTACATCATTCTATATTACCAGATGCATTGTAGCATTCCTCGTGATCAAAATAAAAACTTTAATTACTAAGAAAGACTAAAAAATATAGGAACCTTGATGAATCCGCTTCTGCATAGCCTCGTCCGCACTCATGTGAGCTTCTTTTAGAGCAGTGTAAATATCAGCGTCGGAATGATTGCCCACAATTTCCTTAATCGATAGAACCATTTTTCTCGCTTCATCATCGAGTCCTGTCACCTGATTACCGCTAGTTCTAGACCCAGTAACCATTACGGATCAAGCCCTTATCGAATTATCGCAACACCCAAAATACAGAGAAATAAAAGGATCGATATGAGTAATCTAGCCAAAACAAGTTTACGATCTGCGTTGGTAAGTTGAAGCTAATGATTTGACTCTTAAACCCTAAAATCAGATAAAGCACTTACGAGTACAAAGAGAAGAGAAGGAACATCTTTAATAAAGAAAAAAAAAGTTCATTATTAATTGGTTAAGGTGTCGAAATGACAATTGTACCCTTATAGATAAAAAAATTTGGGTCAAACTTATTACCCTTATAGATAATTTATTATGGAAAAAAATAAAAAAGTAAAAAAAAATAGAAGTAAGAATTGGAAATTTCTTAAGGAGATATGATGATGATGATGATGATGATGATGATGATGATGATGATGATGATGATGATGATGATGATGATGATGATGATGATGATGGATGCAATCCAAATTAGCTGTAGTTTTCCTCTCTTTTCTTATTCAAAAACATTAAGTACATGCCATAATTATTGACACCAATCATGGTCATTGACTCATTGGTCTATAACTCAATATGATAAGTTAATAATTACAGAAAAATACATAACAAAGCATAAGTTAATAACATTTGTCTAAAAATGGGAAGATGAGCAGGAAAAACATCAGCTTAAGTACTTTCCAATGATAATAATTTCAAATGAATTCTTAGAATTGAACTATATATATACACAGCAAATAACCTTACGTAACACCAAGAAAATCCTCTGTAAATGTATATGAAAAAAAAGAGATGATGAGATCTACTAACCAAACTATAAACTAAAACCATATGAATTATCTGAAAAACCAAAGTTATTTCCCATCACTTTGTAGCTTTTCTACAAGCAAAACATATAAATAAAGGTGTTTTGGTTTTTGCCATCATCATCATCATCATCATCATCATCATCATCACAAGTACTGTTGTTTTATCCGAGCTCTGTTCTGCTCCCACCACAATCTTGCGTTCGTTTCTCCAAATCTTTCTCGGCTACAACCCACAAGAACTATGTTATTAAGTGATTGTTTTTTTAAAAGGTTTGTTTTAAAGAACAGAGAAAGTCATGTCTTGTTTTTTTACCTGAAGCGAACACGTCTAAGCTCACGAGTTCCATCTGGTAAAGCTCTGATTGTGATGTAAACACCATCTTCGTCTTGTTCCACCCATTCTGTTTCAGTGTCACTTGCATTACTTACAGAGAGCTCCTCTGAATGAGCTGCTTCTTCCTCTTCTTCTTCCCTTGATGAGCTACTTCTTGCAGACACATTAATAGATGATGTTTCGGTTTTGGTTCCACTTATGCTAGGAAGACCAGCTGAATCATGGTATTGAGTTTGTGTTTGGGTTGTTGGTTGGTGAGTGTGTGAGCTAGAAGAAGAAGCATTGCCTTTTCCTCGAGGACATTCTTTGTTCAGTGGTGCAGGACCGTTCTTGGTAGACTGAGTTTGTGAGCTCTAGTACACCAAACTAAAACTAGTTAGACTTTAAAGAATCAAAGACATGTTTTGATGGATTCATGAATTCAGAAGTGAAGTGAGCATATATACCCCATCTTGGGATCTAGGAGGAATTGGAACACTCTGCTGATTGAACTGCTGCACATTGTATAGTTCCATGACTTTGTCGAAATTTTCTGTCCACCACTTTTGAGCTTGCCATTTATCAAACATTTCACGGCTACAAGCAATGGAAATTTGAAGAAATTAACAAATGAGGTGCTGACTTAAGCATATACAAGACAAAAACACCATGACTACTGTAGTAAACAAGTGATTCTAGTTAGGTTCAACACAATCCTTGAGAGCCAGAGTGTTCCCCTTTAATGAGGCCATGAAGGAAGTTAGTTATATCATCACGTTTTCATTAGATATTCCATCTACAAAAAGAATTTACTAAATTCACCAAACTCTTCCCCCACACGATTGGTCTTGGGGAATCCATTAAAGTGCTGCATCGGATTCAACTACCGAAACATAACCCACATCTCAAAAACCTTTCACTGGCCAAAGGATGTACAAGTTCTCATAATCATAGCCAAAGCTTGGGGACCACTTCAATTGATTCAAGAAAATAGTGTAAGCAGTAACACTTTCCAATAAACACACGTCTCTACTCCCAAAATCAAATCAAAGGATTTCAAAACACTATGGATTAGTTCATTTCAGTTGAGTATCATCTTGATTGAATTCAAGATCACAATTTTCATTGTGTGTAAAGGCAATAATACAGTTTAATTACCTGAACCGAATCCGCTTCAGATCGTTCCCTCCCTCAGGCAATGATACAAATGTGATAAGAACACCAGGCTCCACTTGAGCAACCCATTCTTTAGGCTCATCATCTTCTTCTTCTTCCAAGAACACTGTGGACTCTGTCCTAGCACTCATGGATTCAGGTGTTCCTTCTCCACTTAAAAAACCTTTCAACCTTGACTCCATTTCCTTCCCAAGAATCTTTGGTGTTGAGCTTCCACTCCCTGCTCTCTTGTATGCATAACGAAACCTCCCAGAATTCGAAGCAGCATCCGAATCAGCGTAGTTCCTGTTCTGATTCCTGTTTGACGACCCTGAACAAGGTTTGCAGCTTTTGTAAGCACCTGATGCTTTTACTGCCATGTCTTTAATCTGAATAATCACATACCAGAATCACATGGTTTTGCTTTAATTCATTGAAAGATGAGAAATTGACTTGGTAAAATTGTTCTTAGCTTCCAAACAGAAACCAACAAGAACCAAAAAAAATGGTCCCATGTCAAAGTTTCATTCCTTTTTCTCCATTGTGTGGTTTCTAATGAAAGTGACACAGATGAAGAATGTTATCTACCTGTGACGTCAGAGACTTAATCGTTTGCTTAGACCTTGGAGTTCCAATAACTCCATCTTCTTCTTCGTTTTCTTCTTGTTTATTAGATCCGCCATTGTTGGTGTTTAGCTGCTTCGAACAAGCTATGCATGTCAGCATCTTTCTCCTTATCTCAACCACCACAAAGTTTCAAATTCGACCTGAGAGTCCAAAACACGATCAAATCTAAGCTATAAGCAACGATTTAGAAGAGAAAAAAATGGCAAAAAAAATTATACTTTTTATGATAGTAGTTGCAACACTTTCACTTCTTACCTGTAATATATACACTCACAGCTCACTAAATTCGATAGCTTTTTTTTTGTAATTACAACAGAGATTCAGATATAAAACTCCACCATTGAAACAGTCAAAATGACGGCAAGGCCAAGGAGGAAACTGCTGTTACGCCAGCGGAAAATTAGGTTACAGAATCTGCAGATCAAACCTATAAACGATTTCGCAATTTTTTTTTTTTTGTAAACTCTTAACAGAGAGATTTGAGTGAAAGACAACACTTTAACACTTCATGGAATTACAAAGGCGAATTGCAGAAGTTCAAAATGCTAAAGCTACGAATTTTATTGGGGAGAGAGAGAGAGAAGAACTTTGAAATTTGGGATTTGAATTGAGATCGTCGGACACTGTGAAAGTTTGCGCACACAAGTGTTTGTAGTATGTGTCTCCCTCCTTCTTCCTATAATAATAATAAAGCTCTTTTCTTTTTTATTTTATTTTTATTTTCGGGGGAAACAAAACGTTATTGGTCATTTTCAATTTTCTATATTACGATAGGAAACCAACATTAATAGTTATATACCTTTATTGCAACTTTATATCCCAAGTTTATCAAGTTTTTATTTATTTATGTTTTGTTCTTTTTAACATCTAGTTATTGTTTTAAAAATCAATTTTTATTGGGAAATAATTTCCTTTTTTATATAAAAAACTGAGAAAATTACATATTATAGAATTTAATAATTATTTTTTGTTTGTAGCTTTATAGCTCTATATTTTTGTTGATAAAACTACACTAAAAATACTGTTAGAAGAAATATGGCTGAATTATTTCATAAATTAAGACAGGTACTTTGGAAAGTGTGACATAACTACCATTAGCGAATGTTATTGTCTAATTATTCAAATTCATTCAAAATTTAAAGGCAATTAACAGCATTCAAGTACTTATAATGCAAAAAAAAAGAGTGTATGTATAGTATATATGAATGAATATATGTCAGATGGTCACAGAAGCGCCGTGAAGCAACGGCCGAAAATTAACTACACTGTTGAAATTTGTTACCATACACCATTTTTAAATTCTGAAGTTAATATTTTCATTTTCTTTTTCTTCTTCCTTTTTTTTTAACTAAGACAACTGAAAGTGAAACAATACTAAATTAGAAAGAAAAAAAAAACAGATTTTACAGCAATGAATGATCAGATCGGATACTGCAAATATTAAATATTAAAAATTTACCTATCCACGTGAATGATCACCGTGTTTACTGTTCTTTTTTTTGTTCTCTTTCCTTTTTAATGTTAGCCCGAATCTTATAGCTATAATTGTGACCTATCCGTTACAAGTTATATACCTCAGACAATGATCTCTCTTTCAATTACTAGTATTCAAAAGTATACATGTGTCATGTGTGGTTCTTACACATTTCATGGGCCACACCAGTTTTTATAGTGCGTTTCAAAAATACAACATTGTATTCTAATTCATCCAACTAATCCACGTTCAATTAATTTCATTATAATTCACGCAAGTCTCATCAGTTAATTAGTTTATAAGATTAGACTCAAATAATGATCTCTAGTGTATATTATGCCTAGCTTTATGGTGTCAAACAGTTTGAAACTGAAAAAAACATAAAGCGATTAATCTAAAAAACGAGTCATGATGAGACATGTAATGGAGCATGCAATATTTAGATTCAAGCTTATTATTAAACAATAATTTTAACTTTTATAGAGTTATTTTTCCAACTAAGCCTATTTATACTTTTGTCACCCACCTTTCTATATGCTTCAAGGCTTAGGCACTTCATTAATAAGCATTTTTAAAAGCCAAGTTAGCATTATATCCATCATTAAGCAAACTATTTGCTTTTAAAAGTTAATTTCGAATTCAAAGTATGCTTTTGCTTCAGGTTATGCTTTGATAAATCTCTTTTATTCTTGCTAATTTCTTTCACAAGTGTCATAAAGGTAAGTTATAATCCAAGGCTTGATACTTTATGTCTTATGTGTGTTGAAAGACCTAGAAATATAGTCCTTTAAAAAAACTAAAGTAAGATAAAGTTTCCCAAATTCAGTTAGTAGCCAAAATTAAGCCCATAAAGGCCCAACTAGCCCGCGAGGAAAAGACTTTTGTCATGCTCTTGACAGTTAGTAGCCCAAATGTAGCTGTGTTCTTTCTTTTCATCATTGTGCTTATTGCTCTGCTCCGATCATTCTCTCCGATTATCTTTTCATGGTGAATCGTTTAACGTCAATCTCTTCGCGTAAAAACTAGCTCTATCTGAAACCTTAACTCGCTCCATTGGAAACTATTGAGCCCGGACGTTCCCTTTTATAGCATTCTTTAATAGGTGTGCAGAGGCGGGTTTGTTTCTGATTGATTTAGCTTTTTGATGTAAGGATCATCTTCTTAGGTTTCGTATCCGGAATCTTAATTTGTTTTCATTGTTTCTTTATCATTCCGCGTTATGGAGGTAGATTTCGGGAATTTGGTGATTCAGGTGGCCGATTTAGGGTTTGCTTAACTGGAGTACGTAGATTTAAGTTCTAATACGTTAGATGAGATCCTATTTATTGATTTCAGATGATTATCCCTTTTTTTTCCTTTTATCATCCACAATCAATTCACTGTTCCTTAACCTAATCGGTATGTTTGATCTTTGATGCATGAAGCCAGCTCTTGTTTATGTTTGTTTTTTTCTGTAATTGTGAGGCTTTGCACCAATTGTTTTTTCTCTTTAGATTGTAGTCATCTGTTTCAATATGCAAGAATAGCATACTGATAAATCAGGTTATATATTTACGCTGCCTAGAGCTAGGACTTTGTTTTGGAGGAGCAGAGACTTGGCTGTCAAATCATCATTTTTTTGGTTTTATCATGTTCATACTTCTTGTTGAATGTTGATTGTTCCCATGTTACAAGATCTATGCCTCTCTTTACGATTTCAGCTCTCTTGTTTCAGTTATATTTGTGGCTTACCTTGTTACTAGGGAAGCTGCAGAACTGCATCGTACTTCTTTATGTACATGATATGTGCTTTGGTATGACTAGATCAATTAATGAATTTGGATGTAACCTTCTGTTTATAGTTTTGCTTCAGTTGGGTAGTTAGGTCTGTGATATTTAACAATGGCTAGTTGATGCCACCAAGAGTTCACATTGGAACTTAATTTTTCGGACTCGTTGCCCTCTGAGACCTAACTATCAACACTTGAGAAAAGTTTTATTTTATTTTATTTTATAGTTACCTCTAACAGACTATCTAATTTTTCTGTAACCTCCCTTTCCTTGTTAGTTTGAACAGTTTGAGGCTGCAATGAGTATGCAACCTGTTCTTCAGTCAAATTCTGCATCAAATGGATTTCCACTTAGAAGAGGTGAAAGAGAGGGAGTTTCGAATAAGGCTCAGTCTGTAAAGTCACATTCTGCAAATACAGGTTATAGCTGTTGCCTGTTGATAGTTTGTGATTTATTTGCAATGTCATGTTCTGAGTTCTCATGCTTGTTGATATATATTCAGCATTCAGTGATTTGGAGAGGCTTTCACGCGATCGGTTAGTGTACCTCACAACATGTAAGATCGGGCACCTTGTGGAAGTTCATCTAAAAAATGGATCAGTTTATAGTGGTATATTTCATGCTGCTGATGTAGAGAAGGATTTTGGTGAGGCTCTGAATCAGAATTTTTTCTCCTAAAGAGATGTAAAGCATAGAAAGTCACTACTTTTACTTGCCATTTGTAAACTGCTTGAAATTTTCCAGGGATCATTCTGAAGATGGCATGCTTGATTAAAGATGGTATTTTACGAGGGCATAAATCCCGTTCCGAGTTTTCCAGAAAGCCGCCTTCCAAGACATTCATAATTCCTGCGGAGGAACTTGTGCAAGTTGTAGCTAAGGTGTACCATCTTATATAAACTAAGGGGAATTTAATTGTCTTAACTTTTACGTTTATCTCAGTGTGTTACATGGTAGCGAGGGCCCGAGGCTATTTTTAGTTTTGACATTCTCGTTCCTTTTATTATTGGTTTTGGTGTTAGGATCTATTTGTATCCACAGACAGCATGTTAAATGCGGTTCAGAGTGAGAAGCCGATGGAGCTGTTGACAGACTCTTCTATATCACAGTCTTATCGTGTTGATCGGGGAAGAGAGCTGAAACCATGGGTACCTGATGAAAATGTTCCACAGGGTGCAGATTTGGAGAATGTGTTTGATCACCCTTGGAATAGGTACACACACATATGCATGTGGTTTACTGGATCATTGGATGTTTAATATGCTGTTTTTGAGCTAGAGTTTAGACCCTGGTTTCTTAGCTGAACATTTTGGATGAGAGATTGGTGGAAATGAATATATTATTTTTTTGAGTGCTCTTTAGACTATGATAATGAGATTCCTTTTGGAAAGTTATTCTCATTCGATATCTCTGTTGAGCTCAAAGTTAATTATTTAGTAAAAGCATATATTATATCATGAGGAAGAGCTAGGTGGATGTCTATTAGTTTATGAAGATTACTGTTCCAATAGTTATCTCTCTTGTTTATTAACAATCTTTACTGTGTAGTCACCTGGCTTTTCTTTTCTTGATGCCTCTCATAACATGGCACTTTACTGGTAGTATGCTCAGCTAATCCATTTCTGCTTGTAGGGGATGGAATCAGTTTGAGGTGAATGAGTCACTGTTTGGAGTAAAAAGCACTTTCAACGAGGAACTCTATACTACAAAACTTCAGAGAGGTCCTCAGACTAGAGAGTTGGAAGAGCAAGCTCGAAGGATTGCTAGAGAGATTGAGGGTGAGAATACACGGGATCTTCATGTAGCAGAGGTGATTTTGGGAGTTTTAGTTGCACCTTGATTCCTATGCTTTTGTTTGTATAAGTCCAAATTTATTATTTTCATGCATGCAGGAAAGAGGCTTTCAGCCTAATGAGAAATTTGATATTGACGAGGAAACCATGTACTCATCTGTCCGTCCAGCTACTGGAATTGATGATAGTGGGTTTGCTGAGGACGACGAATTGCTGGATACTTACAACGATCTGACTTTTGGTGGTTCATCTACTTCTGATGCACAGAAGCCAGCTTCTATTGGCAAGGTAGGAGTATGGATGAGTCCTTCCTTGATAGTAGTTTATAGCTGAACGATTGGTGATTTTGCCATTCATTTTCTTTCAGGGTGACAGTCAATCTTCTCGGAATAATACAAATGTAGATCAAAGCTACTCTATCTCTGATTTTCATGCTCCAAGCAGTAGTATCAGGTCTTTTTTTTTTTTTTTTGCTATTAGACTATGCATCTGAAAAATCATCTATTTTTTTCTCTAACATTTCGAAGTTTCTCTTGACACAGTAATGAGAGCCGGCTCGATGAGCGAAGAACCAACGATAATAAAGAGGTTTCACACAATAACAGAGTAATGTCAACTCCATGTTGTTTATACACGTTTAATCATGATTGCATTTCACTTTTCATTCTTATTTTAGTATTTTTAACATTAATTCTTTGGCTTCCTTCTGTGTTAACACAGTCAGCTGAGGAATCAATTTCGGGTTATGGAGGTATACGCTACTTCGTTCTTATGCTGTTTCTATATCTGCACCCCCTCTATTCCTTTTTAATTGTTTGAACAGTTGATGCACGTAGAGGTCTGAATGTGTTTCTTGTTAAAGATGGAGAATTACCTTTCAATTTTGCAAATATGACTACTGAGTTTTTCTCGTTCTAACAATATTATTTATTTTCTCATATATCTCAACGGACTATTTAGTGGCATTAATAATGATCGGTTGATGGTTGACACCTGTTAATGTTTGCTAAAGTGATCTGGTTCTAGACATGTGCTTTATGTAAATATGCATTGTGGAATATAGATATCAAGGAAGGTGCCAAGCGTGGTGGTGGTGCAACCTCGGGGCCAAAGGATGTTGGCGAGAGAGAAAGACAAGTGAGTCAAGTTTCTGGTGAAACAATATCTGAAAGCTCTTCTGTGCAGTCGGCATCTGGAAGCTCAGAAAGCCGCCCAGGTCCTTCAACATCAAATCTACCTGGGGTATCATCACCTAGCTCGTCAATTGGTTCTATCTCCACTCTTAATCCGAATGCAAAGGTTTATTGTTTGATAAGTTCAAACATGATAAAGCGTAGACTGTGTTTTATATTTTAACTAATTATGGGTGTGATCAGGAATTCAAACTCAATCCAAATGCAAAGAGTTTCAAACCATTGCAAGCAGCTGCTGTGCCTGTGCGGCCACAATCTCCAGTCCCAGATGGGTCATTTTACTACCCTGGTCCTGTTCAGGTTGTACAACAGATGACTGGAATGCCACCTGTTAGTTACGGAGTAAGTTCCTATACTATTCATACGGAAGTATGTTTGTAAAACTCACCAGATGTGAAAATTGGCAGGTGCAGCCATACGCGATCGCGTATCATCATCCTCCTCCTCAAGGATATTATCCTCCACCAAATGGACAACCACCTCAGGTTTGATAACTACTTAACCCCTCTTGAATCACACACTAAATAAATAGATCATCAAAACTAAAAGGAAGAAGTGTGTAACTGTGATGGAATTGGAATCTTGTGGTGTGTAGTACCCGCAGCCGCAACAAATGATGCCTGGTCAGCAGCAGCATAGGCCACTTTATTACATGCCGCCTCCTCCTCCTTACCAGCCGGTTGTTATTACTGCTATTATTTTAAAACTATTGTGAAAGAGTTGAAACTTATGGATGCTGAAATGTCTCTGTCTTTGTGTTTTACAGGAAATGCCATATCATAATAATAATAATCAAGGACGAGAGTGATTACTACTAACCCATGATGATGGTTTTGTGAAGGAAGTGGACAAGAACCCTCTGGTTTTATTCAATCCCTTCTTTCTTCTCTCTCTCTTGCCCAATTACTGAAACCATTCTCTTGTTTTTTTTCGGATTCTCATTTCTGATTTTGATATTTCATGTTATCAAAAAAAACCAAAAAAAAAAAAACCGATCTCTGTAGTCTGTACTGAGTGTACTCTTTCCTTTTTTTTTTTGAGATATAAATTTTAGAGTTTAGGTTTCTCT
The DNA here is from genome assembly GCA_000411055.1 of Leavenworthia alabamica. NCBI lineage: Eukaryota > Viridiplantae > Streptophyta > Magnoliopsida > Brassicales > Brassicaceae > Leavenworthia > Leavenworthia alabamica. The sequence continues at coordinate 306,569 of KE159259.1, read as the reverse complement.
CATGTGTCTTCACTTCGTCGTTCTCGCTTTTTAGTGTGTGTCTATTTTCTTCTTATATGCATGCATGAGATGATAAAATTTCAGAGTGATTTTATTTTCTAAAATCCAAAATTTGCCATTGGTTTAAGAGGAAAAAAATAGTAAACCAATCAAACTAGGCAAAATTATGCTTATTTTTTGCTGTTGTTGATGTGGCATGTTTAATTTAGTAAACGGTAAACGTTGCTCTCTATAATTGGTCTCTCGTTTATCATCATATGATCATGATTAGAAGAAATAATCAAAGCCTAATCTGTCGAATTTTAATTATAATTTTAGAGGAATCTCGACATCTCCCTTTTATATGTGGGAGAAACAATATTCTTGTTTGGGTTTGATTTCAACAACTAGTGGATTAATGAGTGATGATTGCTCACCAATCTTCATAAATATATTACGTTTGGTCCCTTATAATCAACTACAATACAGCTTGCTTGTGTAAGAGAATGTTGACTAAAAGATATAATATTTTGAAAAGGGATTATTCCTCCTCTTGCTTGACATGATCTCAATTCCTCTTGACTTGAAGTAAAATATATAAGTACAAACCCCAATTCATTCACCTAAGAAAACTCTCTAAACAAATAGATTATTTGAAAGGCTATATTGATTGCACCATTAAGAGATGTTGTAAACCTCCACTCGAAATATTCCTTTACAAAGGCCAATATTTTTTTAATAAAAATTGACAAAGACGAAAATAATAATTGATGGGGATGTTATTAATTATTAAGTATATTTTTATGACCCGTTGGTTTTGATATTTTGTTGGCTATTATGTACTATGATAATAAAAAATATCATAGAGAAAAATAAACGTCAAACAAGTAGGGAAGTGCGTATGTTTGTGACGTGTTTCATCACCCAAACATCGAACGTGAATACAACACGCAGACATAAGCGCGTGAATAGCAGAACAGTGATTTGGCGGCTATGATGAATAAAATTATACAAATTTTTAATTACATGATCTCACAGTAAGGCACATTATACACGTGATTATTCCTTTTCCAAGTTTTTGTACCCACTTTTTTTCTTCTGTTGAAGCCTTTTTAAATAATCTTAAAAGTTCATTAATATCTAAACCATATACAAATATTAAATAATTCCTTATAGTTAAGTTGATAAATGAAAGTATTTATTATGCATTCGTTTGATAATGGTAAGGAATTAGGAGAGACAACAATAAACAACGAATAAATAATAATATTATATCTAATGTTAGCTAAAAGGAACCTAGTGTTGATGGGCGAGTTAGTGGTGGGATCATTGGTACAAAAGAAAAAAAAAGGAGTTAAAGCTTTTAAGCTATAGCCCAATAATATACGTCTGCAGAGACATTGAAATTTTTAAGGAAAGAGAAAGAAGAAGAAACCATGTTTTGAAGAAGGAGACATGCATCATTTCTACTTTACATGTTATCTCTATCTCTCTCCATCTTCATACCAAATCCATTTCTTCTCTCTCTAATTTTTGGTAAATTTAGTCTCTCTCTCTCTATTTGACTACTCTATGCTCTGCTTTGAGAGGAATAGACCCTTTTTTGAGTGATAGGTGAGAAAATTTTCAATGCCTTTTTTTTGTTTGTTTCTTCTTGTGGTTATGCTCTGTTTTTTTTTTCTCGCTTTTTCTGAACTGGATTAGTCAAGTTCCAAGATCTTTATTGGAATTTGCATGTTTGTGCTTTCTCTTAAAAACGTTTCAAAATATGTTTTTTTTTTTGTTTCAATCTGATTTGTTAGGCTGTTGAATCTTAAAGTATGATTTTCGGATCTGCTCTGTTGTTTCTTTCTCTTAGATCTGTTGTTGCTCTTTCTTTCTTTTGGATCAAGAATGGTTTTGATTCCTTTATATTGATCATGATTGTTACTTTATTTGACTTTAGGTGACTGTTCTTACTATATATGGGTTCTGGTCCTTCTGGAGAATAGTTTATTGATTTAGTAATGTTTCAGACAATGCAAAAGATCCACAGTAAAGATTCATTGTCCTATCCTCAAACTTCTTTGACAAACTCTGTGTTCACCAACTCAAATGTCCAAAGATCATCTTCATCATCGATTATGATGACTAATAACAACAATTTAAGCTTGACGATGGAGATGATGTCTACTCATTTCCCTGAGATAAAGAAACAAACATATTTTCAACTTCAAGATCATGATTCCTCCTCAACTCAATCCACTGGTGTTGAATCTTTTACTGAAGTTGCAACTTTGGGGGAACATAATCATCCTTATGGCCACAGTATTGGTTCATTAGTTCTTCCTATTAAGGTTAATTTAATCTTATCATCTTTGACCTTATTAAGACAGTTTTAAAGGCTAAATACTATATGCTCTCAGGCGGGTTCTTGGCCTTTACACAGCACTGAAACGCAACATTTCAATGGTTTCTTGACTTTTCCAAATGCATCACAACACACAGTAATGTCTATAATGCTACTGTTGCATCTTCTCATAGTGAAGCTTAGGTGTTTAAAAGATTCTTGATAAGTATATGTTGTGCAGCTTCATCAGATTGGAGAGTTGGTTCCTTGTAGAATGCCTTTACCTCGTAACATTCCAGAGAGCGAACCAATATTTGTCAATGCAAAACAATACCAAGCCATTCTTCGCCGTAGAAAGCACCGTGCAAAGCTTGAAGCTCAGAACAAGCTCATCAAAGTCCGCAAAGTATGTTTATATTTCTTAGAAGTTAGAACTAAACAAGGTATTACTATTTTTGTCTTAAGACCAACTCTGTGTATGTAGCCATACCTTCACGAGTCGCGTCACCTTCATGCGTTAAAGAGAGCTAGAGGCTCTGGTGGGCGTTTTCTCAATACAAAGAAGCTCCAAGAATCTAAGCCTCCACAATCTCCTCATTTCTCGGTAAAACCACCGCACTGCTTCAAGAACTCTCCGGGAAAGTTCTGCGAAAGGGAAATCTCTAGGAGTGGGGCAGGTGACTCTACAACATCTTGGTCGGACATAACCGGGAACAACAACAACATGTTCCAACAAAACCCACAATTCAAGTTCACAAGTTATCCATCAAATCAACATGTCTCAGTTCTCATGTGAGAGAGCTCTGGCTAATGGGTTGATGAGATTCATGACGGGAAGTCATCCTTGGCTATAATATATATCACTGATCCAACAAGTTTCTGTCTTTTTAAGTTATAAGTTTGCTTTCATTCTACAATCTCTACTGCATAATAAGTTGAAATCTTTCTTCCTTTCTTTGTTTTTCTCATGTGATTGTTTATGGATTGTTGATGAATTGTTGATATGTAAACTTATTTGCTTCCATTAAGTGCCAGACATGGATTTGTGATTTATGTAATCTACAAATTTATGCAATAGTTATAGCATAACTAATTGGCCGTCGAGACTATAAGAACCTACAATATCACTAAATATCACATGTCAATATTGTTGTGGACGAAAAAACATTATTACTGGAGATGGGCAGAGCAAACTGCTTGTGCCTCGGCCATACGGCAAGGAACTCATCAAGGGTTCAACATTACCTATGTGTTCTCTCTGTACTTGCCTCTTCTTCTGGTGATGCTCTAATCATAGGCTTGCAGCTTTTGGTCTTCGGGCTCTGCAACATCATCTTGTTTCAGCAGAAGTTAAAATGTTTCAAAAGACTTTGCTTAAGTTCTACGAGGTAAGCCCTTGGTTTGCATTTCCTAATAACATAGCAAACACAGCTATCTAGCACAAGATCCCATAGATAATAAGATATTCATATTCTTGATGTTGGTGTTTCTCACGGTATGCAATGGCCCACATTGGTGGATGCTCTGAGCTGCAGACCAGAAGGACCTCCTTTTGTTTGAAAAACCGTTGTATCTGAACTAACCGCAGATATACCTTTCTCTGTTGGTTCACCAGCTTACAGTTACAATTCTCAACTCCTTGTCTTTGCTCGGTCTCTCAACATCAACCTCCAGACTACTACTTGACAAGTTCCAACTCATTGATACCTCACCTCAAGAGACCTTGATAGTGTGTGCTCGGTGTAGGCTGCATCACCTGAAGCATAGCATCCCTGATGAGGGAAACATGGCCTTGAAAGCACTGAGAAGATGTCCTAAGGGAGTGGTTTGGGAGAACAACGAAGAATGCAGTAGTAGTGGACTAGTGGGGACTTTGCAGAAGTATTCTCGAGGAAACTGGAGTGTCTATGGAGTTTTTGGATTCAAAGAAGAGAATTGCCAATAGAGGAAACTAGTGAGAGGAGAGGCAACAAAGGAGGATTTTAAAAGTCGGAATAATCTTTTTGCTTCTTTAAAAGCTGCTTAGATTGAACAAACAGAACCATTGTTATGTACAACAAATTAATCATCATATTACACTATATATTTACAAACATGAACTAGTTAATAATTTGAGGACTCATCAGCTTCCCCATCCGACCATGGTCCCAGGTGGGGAAAACGTGAGTCCTTGATCATACATCCGTTGAATCTCTTCTCTGTATTCAGTCAAAGACTCATCAGGAATTGGTGGAGTCAACTCAACAACGTCACCCATCTTCAGCTCCCACTTAAGGTCACTCACAGGTCTTTGGTTCACTCTCGGCCTTAACTCTTCCTTTGCTGGTATGCCATACATGGACCACCTTGAGCTCCCAGGCCCCGCCCGGCTAAGAAGATCCGAGACTGTAGAACTCGCTGGAAATTCTTGTACAGACATCTGCATTTTTCCAATTTGTTCAATATAACAAGCATAATACTCTTGTAACAGAGAAGATTATTTAAAAGTTTATAACGAACCTTGTCATTCTCGATTACAATGACATAGACTGGTCCATCCTGACTACTGTTAGGCTTGTAAGAAGCAGGGCAGTCTTCAGAGTGAGACGGAAACTTGCAAGGGGGTTTGATAGAATCAGAAGAACTGATGGAAGATCGATCTTTGCTCATTGTTTCGCAATGCCAGGTTACAACCCATCGAGCCCATTCAACCATCTGAAGCACAAAGGAGGAGTATTTACAGTCACCTTCCTTGTACCTCCAATGAGCTGCAAATCCGAATTCAGCTTGCAAATGCATCTCCTGTGTACGTATTTGAACTTCAAGTGGTATAGTTCCTTTGTCCATCACTACAGTGTGCAAAGATTGATACCTAAAATATAAAAATACCAGTCAGATTCAGATTCATAAATCTTTACAAAAGCCATAAGCTTAAACAACACTATATGAACTTACCCATTGAACTTGGGATTGGTTATGTAATCCTTCAGCTTTCCAGGAACTTCAGACCATAGACTATGAACTACTCGTAATGCCTTATAACAATCTACTTCGTTGTTAACAATCAAACGTAACCCATGAATGTCATGAATTTCTTCCACTGTTAGCTTTTTCCTGGTATAATCGAAAATACAGCATAAGCATTAGTCTTCTGGTTTCACATAACATTGTTTCATTTGTAAAAGGTAGGAGTGAGAGCTTACTTCAACATCTTGCTGTAAATACTATACAAGCTCTTGTGTCGGCCACATAGAACATGATAAGAAATGCCTTCTTTCTTAAGAGCTTGCTCCAATTTCTTTATAGCAGAAACAATCATGGCTTCATCGAATGAATCATCGAGCATGTTTGACATCTCATTATACTGGTCTGGGTAAAGATGCTTGAAACAAATATTTTCAAGCTGAACTTTCCAGGTAGAGATTCCCAATCGATTAGCCAATGGTGCGAATATTTCCAGCGTCTCTTTAGCAAACCTCTGCTGCTTCACTGGGGACAAAGCATAAAGTGTCTTCATGTTGTGTAATCGATCAGCCAGTTTGATAAGAACAGCTCTGGCATCTGCCATTGCAAGAAACATGGTGTGCAATCGATCAGCTTCAACGGTTTTACACGCTGTATTGTTCTCTCGGGCAAGTTTACTCAGTTGGCTAAGCTTAGAGACCTATAGAAAACACACACATTGATCTCAATTAGCTAAGAAACACAGTTTCCAAATCAAAGACTTTTATCTTAATCAAAAGTATATAGAAGTCCATGTTTCTCACCCCTTGAACCAAATCAGCAACTCCTTCTCCAAAATTTCTAAGAATATAATCATAGCTCATGAATGAATCGTCAATGGTATCATGAAGAAGCCCAGCAATAACAACAGTTGAGTTAGCTCCAATATTAGCTAATAACATAGCAGTCTCAACGCAATGATGAAGGTAAGGATCACCACTAGCTCTCATCTGATTATACACACACATTAAACAAAAAATGTTTAATCAACAGAACCAAAAAAAAGTCATGAAGAGAGTAGTGATTGAGAATTTGTTTTATTCACCTGTCCACTATGAGCTTTCTCTGCTTCGTAAAATGCTTTGATCACAGATTCATCTTTGAAGATATCATGTCTCAATTGAGCACGACTTAGCAAATCTCTAGCATATGGTTTTCTCGTATCAGCTCCAAAACCATCATCTTCCATGGAAAAGGTTAGCTCATCTGAAGAAGACGATCCTAATTCGTAATCCACACATGATCCCAAAGCTT
>KE159259.1:269172-293309 GCA_000411055.1 Leavenworthia alabamica | reverse complement strand
AGAAGCCATGAATGGCGCGTGAGTAAGAATAGAGGAGAGTCGCTGGTTGGGGAGAAGAAGGGAGGGAGCGGAGGAGAGAGACGTGCCAGTGGTTGTGGGAGGAGAAGAGAGAGGGCTTATGAGATCTCTGTACATGGACGATGTAGGATTCTAAGCCATCCGATAATGAAGAAGAAGAATAAGAGGATGATAAGAAACAAAGAAAGAGAGAGAAGACGAAGAAGGACGAGCAGATAGAGAGCTTGGCCTTGGCCATGGTAATGGCGATAGAAGAAGAACGTTCGTTTTGTGCGCGATACTTTCAATGACGTACGTATTTATTTTCTCTTTGAACTTTTGAATCTTGTATTTCGTCAATAAGCCACGTCAGCTATATCTGAATTATTGATCCCAAGTGATTCCCCAAAAAGATAATAAAAAATATCGAAGAGACGTGCGTCACATGACTGATTTAATGTTGACACTAGGATAATATATTAATACTCTTGCGGTTATAAAAAAATTGGCAGGTATGACAAAAGGACAAACCAATAAGAAACGAACACAAGCTCAAGCAATTATCCAAAGATTCAATAGAATCTTTTGACATACAAAAAGCAAGCCTCTAATTTGGTGTTGGTTAGAAAAATGTTGTTATAATAGAGCATTTAAACAGCGGATGGTATGAATCCCATGGCGCAGCTCAGCCTGAAAGTGACGAATATCAGATATAGAGTAATGAGTCCAATACCTAAAGTTCTGTTAGGTTGCATCTTGTTGCGAGGGAGAATCATCAAAGCCCAAACCAAACCAAGTACTAGAAACCCAAGTGTGTAAAACAGGCTTGTGTCTTCTGGTAGCACGTATTTGTCTGGACTCTTAGACCATGCGCCCACAAGCATTGACATACCTAAACCAACTAGTGTGTTAAACATTGGACCTGCATAGCATCCTGATATAGCTATTTGTACACCATCTCCACCATTCATCGACAATGCTATATTCGACACTAAGTCACCCATTGAGTTTCCCCAAGCAAGCACTGTTAGTGCAAGTATCGATGGGTTGATTCCATATATCTCACCAAACGTCACTAGAAGAGCAACAAGTTCATTTGCAATCATGTAGAACCATACAATGCTCATGATAAACCCACCAAGAACCCAAGGGATCAAGACTGTTCGAGGTGGGTGTTCAGGTTCTGTGTGTTTGTAAGCAAGAAAGCCAAGAGTAGAGCCAATAACAATGCCTATCAAGTATGCCACACCACAAGCTTGGGAACTCACGTCTTTTTGGCTACTCCAGAGAGATGCCAAAAGGACAGGCGCTAATGAAACACTGGCTACAGCGTATGTCTTTGACCATGTATCTTCCTCGACTGATGGAATTGTTAACCTCCTTGGAATTGTCAGCGGAATTTCCAACAAGGAAGTGATTTTAGTACACAAGGAGCTCTCAACTTCTGGACTGTCATCAGTCCATCCCCAAGGCGCCCTATCTTCATCTCGTAAACTAATTTTCGCAAAATGGTTTGAATAGATAGCCACATTTGAAGCCCACATCCACTGAGGAAGACTCTGTAGCCTAGGTGGACCATCCTCAGGGTCAGTATCGATCAAGGGAGTGTTCATTGGAATATCCTCTCCAACACTTGGGGAAAATACACTTCCTTGCATAGGTAGCAAAGGAGTAATAGCGTCTAGTTTAAACCTCTTAGCATGTTTCCTCAGAATCACATTCGCTGCCACAAGGAAAGCATAAAATACATATATAGAGACAAACGCAATGGCAATACGGACAGTCACTTTACCAACCATCAAAATCACCATCAAAGACAAGAGCGAGAAAAGGAAGAAACTCAAGTCTCTGATAAAGCATTTCTTATCGATCTTGACTTCTTTATCCGCAACACAAAGAGAAACAATCCCAACAACAACTGAAGTAACAAAGACAGCACCACCTAAGACGCTGTTAAGACCTACTTCTCCTTTATCAGATCCAACAAAAGCAGCTATACTTGCAAACACATCAGGTGCTCCATTCCCAAGTGGAAGTAAGGTAACACCAGCAACAGTTGGAGGAAGCCTCAAAAGCTTTGAAAGCTTCTCCAATGAACAACAAAAGTAATCAGCAGCAGTATTACCCAACAAATAAAACAAAGCAACAAGCCAAACACCCAAAATCATGTAACCCAAGATACTAAAATCTCTACAGGAGCAGTAAAAGAAGTTGAGGTAATCAAAGAATCCATCAGGGGAACAACTTGGGTTTGCTATTAAGAACTCACATTGATCAGCATAACCCATGTGTTCATGTAATCCCGAGCATATTACAGATGTAGTGCTACTCAAGCTGTGATTACCAGAACCGTTGTTTAACTTGAACTCATTCGTATCAATTTCAGTTATATGCCGATGAACTAGCGTAAACTGGCTGAAACCATTGTTGAATTGATTACCTTTGGAGACCCAACCACTACCACCGTTGACGAAAGACGTGTTCCTTAAGAAACGGTTCCTGAGTATATCGCTCCGATCAAAGAAGAAGCAAAACAGAACCAGAGCACAAAGGCCGTTAAAAATCCCTCGAAATATAGGATTTTTGGAGCTATAAAGAAACCGCATTTTCAAAAACCTTTGATTACCAACAAACCATCGATAATCATAAACCCCAACAACCTAAAACGAACCAGAAAGGTGCCCAAGGTTTCAAACAAACGAGATTAAGCTTTTTTTTTCTTTTTGAAAAACCCTTTGGATTCCTTCGACCAGGCAAAACGCAATTGAGAATCAGGTGGCCGCCGAGATTAATCAGCGATTGAACAATTGTAAAATTTTCGGGTAATGAACCTGGGGATATTCAAATTTGGCAAAAGAGAAACTGGTGTGATCGTAGAACGAAACAAGGGTGAGGAGGAATCTACGCATGTCAAACAATGGTGGTGATCAAGTTAATTTCACAAGACAGACGTGGCATTATTTTTATTTTGATGATTGGTTCGTTGATGAAAAGAAAAAAATTATACATTTATCTGCCATATTATAACAAATTAAAGTATTAAACTTTATAATTTATAAATAAACATTCTCGAATAGTGGAGAAATAAAAAATAGATCATTTAATAAAGAAAATAGTTAATAAGTAATTTACAACTGTAAATACATAATTTACCGCCAAAACGAAAAAGGAAGAAAAACACACGAAGAGAAGCTTTTAAGGATGTTCAAGTGTTAACTCTTGTATTAGCCGTTCGATCTGTCGTCTGTAAACAGGCATGAAATGATCGCTTATCATCCTCTGTGATAACCTCACTTTACTATACAATGACCTCGGCGTCAGAAATATTCCTACTCTACCCTCCTCCACCGTCTCCACTGCCTCAGGCCTCTCGAGGGTACATCTATCTTCTTCGTTAGCATCTACGGCCTCAGGCCGGACTGTGACTATATGCATAATTTTACCCGGCGGGAGGAATCTGCGTGATTCTTTCATCTCAGGTGTCCGGCTCTCCGGCTGGGCCACACCAGCCTCTGCAATGACAGCTTCTTCTTCTTCTTCAATTTCTTTTGCTACCTCGGCTTCTTCAGGCTGGTCCGAAGACTCGTGGTAAAGGTCATGCTCCAGTTGTTGCCATAGTTCAGCTTCAGTCATCCTCTCTTCGCGTGTTTCGATTTCTGCTGGATCCTCACACTCGTCAAGTTCAGTGACTCCAAGACGAGTAGATGTTTCATCGAAGTTGGAACACTCAGCTTCTGATTTCCATTTCCCAGTGATTACTTCATCCGTAACAAGAAGAGGATCTGAAGTTTCAGGTCTATCTTGGGACCTTGCAGAAGAATCTAACTGATGTTCCGAGTTTGATTGAGTAACAGAGGTTCTGCGTCGGGGTCCCATACATGACCAAGAAGACAAGCTTAGTGCAGGACGGGTCAGCATGCTTTGAGCTCTTCTCATCACAACCTGCAAGAGTTTGTTTTATTTACAAAATTTTTGAGTTTTGAAAGCTATTTAAGCTCAGAAGCACATTTGGCACAGTGTATTATTACCTGAGTGCCACTAGAAACTGGGCGTAACATTGCACCAGCGCCAGCAACCTTCGCTTTGGCAGTGGCCATAGAAGGCAGTCGTGATCCTAAAGCCGTTGCTGAGCGATAAACAGTGCTGAGGATTCTAGTGCGTTCAATTTGATTTCTAAGATCATTTAGCCAAGCAGATGCTGTTACCTGCACAGGGTGGAGAAGGAAGAATAAATGGTTTAATGTCAAGACAATACAACAAACGTTTTCCAAGTATATAGATGAAGCATAGAATTTGTGGTCTAGGAAGCTAACCTCAGCGCGCAAGTCATCTACTGCTGCAGCAGAAAATGTAGGCACCAGATCAGCTCCATTTATGACAGATACGATGAAGTCATTACCAGAGTCAGCTAATTCCCACGTCATACAAGCAGCTGAATTACACAGGAACAAAAAGCTCAGTCTTACAGTATATCTTATGAAGGTATCAACATGTAATTGAAAACTATGTTGGATGCAAAACCTGGAGCAAATGTTACACAGGTAGCCGTAGATAGCATTTTCTGCTCTCGCATAATATATGTTAGAAGTGCAGCCGTTCCACCGCCCAAAGAGTGGCCTACGATCTGCCAACAAAGTACAGGACGATTGAATACAATGTATGAGGCTAGAGATAGTCCTTAGTTTCTCACCCAACAGATTTTAGAAAAAGGTAAAGTCAAGATTAGAGAACAGGAAACATAAAGTACCTTAATTTTGTAATCTGGATATTGCTCAAGACCCTTGAGAAGACAAGGGGTGGCAAGTTTTGCTATACACCGGGCAGCAGCAACCATACCACAATGTGCATATCCTAAGACCAAATTGCTGACTCCTCTCTCATTTACAACAGTATGATGGAATGGTACAACGCCTCCTGTTGCAGCAGTCAATGTGTCCTTGATGCTATGCGTTCCACGGACCAACAACAGAAAACATTTTGTATTGTGATCGACAAGAACCGTAAAGGCTGGCTTCAATATCTACATGATGCAAAACTAATTCTCAATATTAATGTCAAAAAGTGCCTATAAGTCTGAGAGTTGTTAAACTTTACCCCAGCTTTGGGTTCGTGAATAAGGACATTTTCCTTCGTAAAGCCAGTTTCTTCTAAGAACAACGGAAACGGCTTCTTAGAGAAATGCCAACACAATATCAACAAGTGCAAAAGATATCTGAGTTCATTGGCTACTTCTAATCCTTTAAGCTCTATGCTATCTTCACCACCAAAGACACGATCAACGTGTAGAAGTCCCTGTGGTTTTAGTAAGAAAATTAAAAAACGATCAACTCTGACCATGAGATAATTAAAAAGTCAAGAACTTATTACGGATATAAAGACCAGAAGATATTTACCTGCCTCTTGATGAGAAAATTGATCCCAAAAGCAAGATCTCCAATCGGCCACTTCCCGAGAGTCTCAGAGTAAGTAAAACGAAGAGTCTCGGAAAGAGTAGAAATAGTCTCCAACCAAGTTGCTGGAGCTTGAATAAGTCTATGTGAAACACGTTCAATCCTCAAAGAAGAACGAGTAGTAGAAGTTTCAGAACTCTCATCATCAACATCTGATGGACCCGTTATTAATTTTCGGTTCAACGTGTAATATAGAAGAGCAGCTGCTCCAGCTGCTGTAGCCATAGTTGCAGTTGCCATGATCAACCGATCCCTAGAACATCAATGAAACAATTCAGTACAATGTTTTTTTACAAAATCACTCAGTTGCTCGATAGCATTAAGATGTTGAAAAACTCCAAAGAACAGTTTTAAAATAAAAACAAAACAAAATTGATCTAACTACATTGTATGTGACGATTTCGATCTATAGATTCAGCTTAAGAGTGCATATGAGATCTTGATTATATCCGACTTTGCCAGAAATCTTCATAACATCTAAAGCTGGAAACTTGTATTCAATTTCGTACGAAGGGACATTGCTTTCACGATTTATCCCCAAAAATATTTTAAAAAACAATCCGGGACTAAATAAAAAAACTAGCCATTAATAGAAAACTATCGCTTTCCTGAAATTTCTCGAGAAACATAACAAACCCTACTCGTTTTCAATTGATTGTGATTTAGCTTGAAACTTAACATGAACTAGCAAAAAAACAGGATCTGTGAACTAAAAAGTAGCAAAACGAAAAACCCTAACTCTCCCAAACATACGAATTGATTTTGAGGCTCAAACCTGGAGAAAAAGGACGAAATCGTGACCCTAATTTTAGGGTTTAACAGTATAGAAGGTTGATTGCTTATGTACGATTGTATCTCCGTGACGTGGACTTTTCTCACCGATGATGATGATAGAGCTACAAAAGGAACAAAGCCAAGGGGAATCTGATTTTTCTTTTCCTTAAGTAAACACCGCTAGGTTTTTATGCTGAGCAAACGCCGTGTAGTTAGCGCCGCCGAGATATTATGCTAACGTGGCGATATATTATTGGATCGCTTAGTTCCAGAGCGGACGTCTTATATGCTTACAATATTCTTTTAACTACTAATTAGTTGGGATAGGATAGTAAAAATATTGGGCCGGATCTGCAGTTGTTGTTCGTTTACCTAAAACATACCCAAATTAGTATAATATTTAATTTTAATATTAGTTAGTATAAGGTATAGCGAATAATACTGTAACATGTATCGGTTCGGATGGTGCAAATACATTGAACCATAGAGGACAATCCTTGATTAAGATATTGAATCTTGGAATCTTTAATTTATTTTATATATTGGGTCAAATCTTTAAAGCTTTTTACCATGCATGAGTTAAAATGTTATGGGATTGCTGTCTCAATTTTTCTATTTAAATGATTAAGTATATATATTTAAACCTGTCTTTTTTATTCATTATCTGCTTAAGAATACGAGTTCTTTTACTTTAAAAGGTTCATGAGAGATCTTCTTTAATGTGCATTACTCATTTATGAAGTTTGGTTCTGCTCTTATAACAATGCATGAAAACTATTTGTGCTCAAAGATGATAGAAAGCTTATCAGGAACACTCCGTTTCTTTGATCAATTTTCTCATTGGTGAGTTGGTAAGACTTCTCTTTGTTTGAATTTTATCTTGTTTAGATAAAATTTTTATTTAATTTTTTTTAAGAGCACTATGACGTGGTTGGACCCATTATTGGTTCAATATCTTCTGCTTATTATTTAGCCAGTATTAAAAAAATTTAATCTCTGTTTTGTAAAATATTACAAACATTGCTATTATATATTTATTTAATTAACATGTTTTTACTATAATATTTAAAGGACATATATGTAAATTCATTATAAATTTATAACAAATTCAAACAAATATTTATTTTAACAAATATTTATAACAAATATTCAACAAACATTTTAAAACCTACAAATTCAAATAAATAACAAATTTATATTTTCTATTCCATATTCTATATTTATCTCTTCAAAAGAAATCTAACCAAATTCAAATCTCACCATAATATATTTTTATCCCTAAAATCATGTATTTCCAATATATTCATAATACATTTCAAACATACAAATTCAAATAAATAACAAAATATCATTATCTCATAATCTTTTCACTAAATAACTAATACAATATTATTTTAGTATATTCCCTAATTATTCTATGATAAAAAAACTATATATATTACATCTAATATTATCATTCATCAATCACACAAAATTCACCTTTTCAAACAAAATATTATTTATATAAAAACATTTTTCCGCGATGAATCGTGGATAATAACCTAGTATGTTTATATTATTTCTGTCATTTTATTATCAAATAATCTGAGTATCAGAACGTACATATTTGGTTCAGATTTTCAAATCATTTAAAATGAGATGATTATATATATATATATATATATATATTTAAGTAATCGAAAACCTGCTAAATAAATGTCAAATCTTATAATGAGTATTAAGAAAATTAAATGTTTTAAATTATATTTAATCTGAGGCTTGATTTAGGTTATAAAATATAAAATTACTAAATTTTTGAAATTCAGATAAAAGACCAGACTGGGAAAAAGACTAGATTAACGAGTGGGTTCACAACAACAAACAGGTTAGTCAGTATAATGGTCCATAGATATCTAGGGAATCAATGACGTTATTTACATATAAGCTTGGGTCTAAACATGGGCTATCAACAATACTGAAGAAATACCGAAAAATATTTTTGGTTGTCACCAAAAACGATCATCACAGTCTCGTGACGTTAGCTTCACCTCGTTTTTGTTCTACAATTAAACAATAAAATAAATAGTGCTATAAATTATTCACTTGTGCCGCACGGTCCCTCTCATATTCTACATACACCTTATTTTTCTTTCATCTCTGATTTTTTTTTTTCATTTTACTTTTTTTTTTTCCTCTCTTTTTTCTTTTTTTTGTTCTTCTTCATCTCGTGAACGATAGTACCTGAACTAACCCTAGGGAGGAAAAATCAAAAATTTTCTGGGGGAAACAAAACAAATATTTTTCGCTGTAGGAAAAAAATATGCAGAATCCGAGACTGAAGCAACAACAACAACAAGCTCTGATGCAGCAGCAAGCTCTGATGCAGCAACAAGCTCTTTACCATCCGGGTGTTATGGCTCCTCCTCAGGTATTTATACCTATATACATCTCAGATGTGTTTAATTTTGGTCGAAATTGGAGTTTTTTTAAATAGTTTTAATTCCATTTCTACACTATCGGCTCTCTCGTGGGTCCTTTTATTCCGGGTCTGGTTTAGTTTGTGTTCATCATTTGAAGCTAGGGCTGATTCGTACGAGCTGTATCTTTGTGTGTTCCCTTTTATCATTTGATTAAGCAGAAGGCTAGGGTTTTCAGATCCTGTAAGCTAGCAAATTTGTTTCTTTTGTCTGTTGATTTATTTGTATTTTAGTATTCAGTTTTTTGAAATCGACATGCTGAGCTGATATTTACCTTATCAAGATTGCGTTTTCTCATGGGGATAGAAAAGAAATTATCTTTCTTCTTTTGTTACTGCAAATTTTCATTTTTCGTTTCATTTTTTTGCCATGCTTTTGACATTTGCAGTTAGAGCCTGTTCCAAGTGGAAACCTTCCTCCTGGTTTTGATCCCAGTACTTGCCGTAGCGTGTGAGTGAGCATTACTTTGCAAGTTTTTGTTTGAAGGTGTAGTTCTGTTACGTTTGTGATTTTAACTCTTATAATAACACTCTAATATTTGCAGGTATGTTGGAAACATCCATATACAGGTTACAGAGCCTCTTCTTCAAGAGATATTCACAAGCACTGGCCCTGTTGAAAGCAGTAAACTCATCAGAAAGGATAAGGTAGAGAGATTCTAAATTCACCTCTTTTGTATTTCTATTTTATGTTTTAGATAGTGAAAGCGACCCTCATATAAAGTATCATTCTTGTTATGGACAAGCATTACAAAACAATATGCTCTACTAGCTGCTCTGCTTATCTCAAACTTACTAGAAAAGGCCTAACACATCTTTGTGATATCACAGTCATCATACGGATTTGTTCACTACTTTGACCGAAGATCTGCTGCTCTGGCTATACTTTCTCTGAATGGAAGGCATCTGTAAGGAATAATCTTCATTGTTCTGCTCCTCTTTTTATTTTTAGAACGTTTTCATTTGGGTTATAATACTTGAGTTGACAGGTTTGGACAGCCTATCAAAGTTAATTGGGCCTATGCCACTGGTCAGAGGGAAGATACATCAAGTAAGTTTCGATTTTTCAAAAAGTTGCAGTATTGTTTGTTTGTAGGTAGAAGAGTGTGGTTACTCAATGCTTTCGTTTCTCTGTTTTTTCAGGTCATTTCAATATTTTTGTTGGAGATCTCAGTCCAGAGGTTACTGATGCGACATTATATCAAAGCTTTTCTGTATTTTCCAGTTGTTCGTAAGTTCTGATGCGTGATCAACTCCTTTTAACTAATTCTACTTGGTTGCTCAAAATTCTCAGGATTACCAATTTGCCAATTAGATTAAGCTTATCTGCTTAAATATGTCTGACTGAGTCTAATATTTGCAGGGATGCGAGAGTTATGTGGGACCAAAAAACTGGGCGCTCAAGAGGCTTTGGGTTCGTTTCCTTCCGCAATCAACAAGTAATGTTACATACTTCAATTTTTGCGGTTTTATAGTTCCAGGATTGTTTGTGGTTTTACATTAATGTCAAATGCTAATTTCATTTGCAATTGCAGGATGCTCAAACTGCCATTAATGAGATGAATGGTAAGATCATATAGTAGCTGAGAGCTCAGGATTTCATTCTCATGTGTGAACTCTGCTTTCTCCATTCTGAACTTCTTAGAATTTGCTATTCATCTGCATGATACTGTACCCAGACCAAGCTCGTAGATTATACGCTTTCTTGATTTATTAGTCAAGAGTTGCTGAAAGTTATATAACTTCTGTTTCAGCTTCTATAGATTTTTCTTCTTTATTCGTAGCAATTAACCTTTGTTTCTATCATGTCAGGTAAGTGGTTAAGTAGCAGACAGATCAGATGCAACTGGGCCACAAAGGGCGCTACTTCTGGTGAGGATAAGCTCAGTTCTGATGGAAAAAGTGTTGTAGAACTTACAACTGGATCAGGTTGTCTTTCTATTTCTGTGTTTCAAGTACACTGATTTTCTCCCGATAGTATTGAAAACTCATAGCTAACAAAGTTACATTGGTCGTTTGATTGTTTAGAGGATGGTAAAGAGACCTTGAATGAGGAAGCACCTGAAAACAATTCTCAGTTTACCACTGTTTATGTGGGAAACCTTGCTCCAGAGGTAAGCTATCCACTAGGAAGTTCTTGTAACTTGGTTCACTATCATAACAAGAACAGTTCTGTTGAGGCTTGATTAATATAGCATCATTAGATTTGGATACATCATGAAAGCTATTTATCTTGTAGGTAACTCAACTTGATCTACACCGCTACTTCCATTCTCTTGGCGCTGGAGTTATTGAAGAGGTCCGTGTCCAACGAGACAAAGGCTTTGGTTTCGTGAGATACAACACACATCCCGAGGCTGCTATTGCTATTCAAATGGGTAACACTCAGCCTTACCTCTTTAACAGACAGATAAAGGTACTTTAAGCTTGGCTTAGCACAAAACGCTCTCTCTGTATTTTTTCTTACTGCTCCCAAAATTGCTTTATCTGACATCTCTAGAAACGAGATTTCACATGTAAGCTGACATCTGATTCTGTTATCATTTTGACTATAGTGCTCATGGGGCAACAAACCTACTCCACCAGGAACAGCCTCAAACCCACTTCCCCCACCTGCCCCGCCCACAGTGCCTGGTCTGTCTGCAGCTGAAATCGTAGCCTATGAGAGGCAGTTGGCACTAAGCAAGATGGCTAGTGTGAATGCCTTAATGCATCCACAGGGGCAACACCCTCTAAGGCAGGCTGCTCATGGAATCAATGCAGCTGGTGCTACTCCAGCCATGTACGATAGTAGCTTTCAGAATGTAGCCGCCGCACAACAACTCATGTACTATCAGTAATAAACCTTAGATCTGGTGCCGATCTTAAGTTTCAATCTCTTTGTTTTCTTGTTTTTTTTTCTAGAACTTGTTTGTGTGTGTGTCTATCTGTTTTCTCTCACTTAAGTTATCCATATAAAGCTTTTCATCTGCAGTTGGATGCTAAGTTATGTATCCCCATGGATTGTAAGACAAAGCAAATTACATTTAATAAAAGGGATTTGGATATCCATCTTATGTTACTTGACATGAACACAAACATACAAAAAACACAGCAGAAGAATCAGTCTGTCTGTAACCGAGAAATATACGTATCATAGAAATTCCCAGCTTTCTCGAGATCTCCCAACTCAGTATAACAGTCTGCAATAGCTCCATATGCTTCAGTGCTTCCAGAATCTTCTCCTTCTCTCTTTGAGATGGCTAGAACCATGGAGTGATATTGTATGGCTTCTCTATACTTCCCTTGACGTTGTAGTGAGGCACCTAAGCCTCTCGCAGCCTTCTTTTCTTCAATGGGGTCTCTGAGATTCTGGGCAAGTTCCAAGGCTATCTTGAACTCTGCAAAGGCTTTCTCTGGCTCTTGATTCCTCAGAAAGGTCTTCCCTGTTTTCAACTTCGAAATCAACTCTTGTTTCTTTGGTTCCACAATGATTTCACTTTCTGGGATTCTAGCTCCAATTGGGGCATAGCTTAAGCTTGGTGCATAAGACTCTATTTTGGCTTGTCTCCTAAGAGACGCATTAATCTGACGTAGTTGTTCATTCAACCTCTGTAACTCCCCTTTCCTCTGCCGAGCAACCAACCCTGGTTTGTGCATCACAAAAGTGTTATCAAAATCCCAACTAATACAGTTCGTCAAAACATATATTGAAGAAAGAAGATATTATTACCTCCAACAGTGGCTCCAACAAGAGCTACGAGCAACAAAATTGGCATGTTGAACATGGAGCTCTCTGGCTCACATATCTCAGCAGCAAAAGCTTCAAGCGGTGTAGCCACCAGCAGGGAGTTAGTCAACAAGACTGCCATCGTAGGTAATTTGAGCCTCCCAATTCCCTGCCACATCTATCTTTAAAGGCTTAAATTATCAAAAATGAAAACTTGACAACAAAACAAAAAAACTAAGTCAAAACACTTTCCTGATATTCAAGGTATAGAAAAAACACATAAGGCTATAGTTGAGACATCCTGGAGCTAAACAACATACCTCAAAATCTGACAACTTGTCAAGAGTTTCCACGGTGGAAAATGGTGTTTGTAAGATTCCATTCCTTTGAAGATCCTTGGGCTGGGAAGACAAATGTTTAGTCTTGGAGATAGGATGATCAGCCGCAGGCTTTCTGATTACTGA
The DNA here is from genome assembly GCA_000411055.1 of Leavenworthia alabamica. Taxonomy (NCBI): domain Eukaryota; kingdom Viridiplantae; phylum Streptophyta; class Magnoliopsida; order Brassicales; family Brassicaceae; genus Leavenworthia; species Leavenworthia alabamica. The sequence goes on along the minus strand of KE159259.1, from coordinate 280,460 downwards.
GTAGTCAACAGATGTAGCAAACTTTTCAATCTCTGAAATGAGCCAACAAAAAACAAAACCTCTGAGAAAACCATCAAATTCGTTTGTTTAATATACTCCTTAAAATCTATGGGTAAGAGATTAAGTATTCGGAACTGACACAGAAATGTATCAATAATGATAACAGAGATCACAAAAAGAATACAAATGAGAACACATGGAGAAATCACGCTAGAGCTGAGGTTATTTAGTCAAGCTAATGTCATCTACATGGCAAAATTCTGGAATTATTTATTCGCTCAAACGAAACTAACTTCCCCAAACAGGTTAATCATAATCATTCCTGATGAAATTCAAAAAAAAAAAAAAAAACTCAGTATCAATCTCCGAGATTATGATGCCTCGTTAAGAAAAGAGGATCACTAACAAAGACTCAGAAGTGGAAATCTGATTTAGCGAGTAAATGATTAGTTAACCTGGACCTCGAGACTTGTCTCGTGGCGGAAGTAGGCCGCCGGAAGTATAAGAGAAGGAGGAGCAACACCGGATAAGCGCCGCCATCTCTAAAGCTCTCTCTGAGGATAAACTCATAAACCAAAGCTTAAACCCGTTTTTATTACGACTGCCTTTATTCTTGTATTGAATTACAGTTATACCCTTTTAATTAACTTGAAAATTCAAAACGCATCGTTTTAATCATCTTTCCTTAACTCTAGGGGCGTGACTGTTCAGTGCCGTCGTAACCTCTAACCACTGTATTTTCACTTGTCCGGAGGAGTTTTAAAGGGTTTAAGATTTTTTTGACGAGTTAAAAACCCTACTTGACGCTCGCTCAATCTTTGTTACGCTTCTGCTAAGATTTGAAGTTTTAGATTGCCTTGCCTTACAACTGTGTCAGCTTCATCCTCCCCGAATGCCCAGAGAGAGCTTGTGTAAATTAGGTTGTAGCTCGTCTTCTTTTAAGACCAGGGATTTCACTGCTCAGACTGTTGTATACAATTATTATAAATTTTGTTGAAAGCTGAATGATCAAGTTCCCTTTAGTTCCATTTTGTCTCTCAAACAAACAACACAATCCAACACAGTAATCCATTGTCTTGAAATAGAGCTTATTTATGTACATTGAAAATATTTGATACTGTTGTTCAAATGTCTGATTCAATTTCCGAGAGCAGCTCTGTCGATTGTTTGGATTAGAGCAAAGAGTGAAGTCTCTCATTCTCTGTTCTAACATGGTTTCTTGTTATGTCGGCAATGGTTGGACAACCAGAAAGAGCCATGGTAATCTCAAACTCATTCTTTAACATATCAATTACTTTTTTCACTCCATCTTCACCCTTAGCTGCTAGCCCATAGATTATAGGTCTCCCTATCTGCATCACCCAACCAAAATAGTGTCATTATATTATTAGACAGTATCCTGAAAAGTGTATTCCAAATCCCAAACCATAGGACTCAAAGCTTACAAGAACAGCTTGTGCACCGAGCGCCAATGCTTTGAAAACATCTGTTCCTCGTCTTATTCCTCCATCAAGCAAAACCGGAATCCTACCTCTAACAACATGAACAACCTGCAGTTTCCAAGGGAAAAAAATAATATCAATTTGTCCATTAAGGAGAATAAGTTTGTTCTAACTCAAGTTTTGATAGGTTTACCTCTTCTAAAACAGTTATTGTAGCTGGGGAATAGTCGAGCTGGCGAGCCCCGTGGTTAGATACAACTATTCCATCTACACCGGCTTCAACAGCCTTAAGAGCTGCCAGTATCATCAAACAAAGTTTTCTTTTATATGCCTTGAGACTTTCTATGTAGTTACAGACTTACAGTACATGTTCTATGTGAGACATGGATCTTACCATCTTCACGTGTGAGTAATCCTTTGACAAGGATTGGTAACTTTGAAATAGATCTTAACCATTCAATATCCTAAACTTTCGCAATGCAATTATTATAAAGAATGCCTTCATATGGGAACTTCCTGTTTAGTATTCAAGCACAAGATTTTACCTTCCAACTTAAGGAAGCATCAAGTGTACTAGAGGCAAAGGCTTCCAGCCCTGAACCTTTACTCTGAGAAAAAAGTTACCATTGTTAACAATTTAGTAATGTTTCACCTTTACATGAATCTTAATTAATTCAAATTCTACTTACAGGTTGAACTTCGGTTGAAAATAAACCTTCAAAATTCCTTAACTGTGGTGATATCATTCTACAGAAAGATAAAGTAGGGAAGCTTAATCCTGCAAGCTTGAGTTCCAAAATATGAGAGTAATGGAGAGTGTGTTACATGTTCTTTATATCTGCTTCCCTTCTACCAAGTTTAGGAACATCAACAGTCAGAACTAAGGCCTTGAATCCAGCCTTTTCAGCTCTTTTCACCATCTGCACAGTTATATCACGTCTCTTGTACACCTATCATATACATCAGAACAAACTAGACATACAGTCTTTTCACCAAGGAAACACATTAAGAGAGATAAGAAAAAGTAACTAAAAATCCAGACTGTGTATATTATTTACATATAATTGAAGAAACCGAACAGCATTACAACTGGAAGCAACCTCCTCAATAGTACAAGTAGACATGTATGATAGTATCTGAAATCACACAACAAAACATTATAATTATTACATTAAACATGCATTCTAATAGACATCATTGTACCATGATAGTGTTACATGCAGCTGCAGCTTTCGCAGTGGCAGTTTCTCCTAACACAAAAGACAAATCAAATCAATTTTCAAATCCAGCATAGTTGTGATTTGTGAACAGACCATCTGGATGAGCTAACTGATGCATTGCTGTTGGAGCAATCATGATGGGAGCTGAGATTGGGTAACCCAATATGCTTGTGGACATATCTATTTTGCTTACATCAACAAGAACTCTAGGCCTAAACCTGAACATCAATCAAGAAACACCAACACACAAGCACATTAAAAAGTGGGATCACGAGGATATAGTATCACCCACCAAAATGACATAGGAATGGATATGTTACATGATTCTACGGAAAGCTTCAACATTTTCCTTGAGAGTGTGTTGATCCTCTGCTCCTCCACTGTAAAAATCATAATACATCTTTGGAAGAGCTCTTTTGGCCAGCTCTTGAAACTCATCCACGTTAACAATTTGATCCATCTATATAAATGAAAGAAATTTACAGTCAAATAACACTCTTACTCTACAACCTTGGTCCTTCATCAAGATCAAACAGAAATTATCAAATCTTAAGGAAGAGCCTTGATTCGTCTATCTTTATTATATAGCTCAATCTTTAAATTGTATGTGATCGTTAAAGGCATCAGAACTAGAACCATAAGATACGATCCAAAGAGAGCGTTAAGTACTCACATGTGTAAAGAAACCAGCAAAATTCAGAAACAGTTGAACTTGTTTTTTCAAGTCTGTCTGGTCGGAGCAGGTAACTGAAACAAATGAAATTGGAAAAATTGGATGAAGAAAAGGAAGAGACTAGCACCTCGTGAGTGTCCGGAACAGAAAACGACAAAATAACTATGGCCCATATGTTTTAAGTTAGGGCCCATATCGATCACTTAACATAATTTTGACCCATGTAGTTTGTGAAGGGAAATTAATAGGCCCAAATATTTTTTGACCCATCTTATTAGTGAAGGACTTTTATTTGGTTAGTGTATATATATCTACGTGGCTCACTTTGTCAGCATATCCCATGATGACATGGCATAATGAGTCAAAACCGCCAAAGACGGTGCACGGCGAGCGAGTTTTCCAATTTAGTGCTCAGAAACCAAAGAGTCTTTTTTTGTTGTTGTCAGAAACCAAAGAGTCTCACTTGTCGATCAAGAAACTGTGTCTATATAAAGAACACTATCGGAACCGCTTTAGTTTTATTGTTATGTGCCAAAGATACAGCCTTTTTTAAGTAAAATCGATGAATCACAGAGGCTCCGGTGGCCGTAGGGTTTCTGAGAGAGCACCTGAGCAATGGGTTATTCGTCAGAAACCCGAAGTTTCGGTAATTTATACTTGATTTGTCGTCTCGTAATCTTGGTTTTGATTAGCCTTTACTAGTTGGGTGCTAATGTTATGGTATATAAGCTCTGATGTTTTTTTTTTTGGTCAAACAAGCTCTGATGTTTTTTCCTATATAATTCTACAGGTTAATGTTGACAGGTCTTTGGATGAATCTTCTGGTAATAGAGGTAGAGGATCACGAGGGAGAGGAAGAAGTAGAACATCATGGTCTCGTATAGATAGTTCTGGATATGGCAATGATCAACACAGTTCAATGCAAGCTTACGTTAACAAGTCCAATGTGGGACTTGTGGAAGAGGGAGTTCAAGTGGATAGAAAGTCTCAAGAGAATGTACTAGGTTCTACTAAGCTACTTGGTGATGCTAAGCTTTCTGGAGATAACAATGATCTTTTGAAAATATCTGCTTCTTCTAGCTCTAAGAACATAAGTCTTAGTGGAGGTTCGTTTGTCTCTAGAGAATTTAAGGGCAAGGATTTCAAGGATAGGGCTAGAATGGGTTGTGATGTTGTGAATAGGAGGATGGAAGATGTTTCGTTGTCTTCCACAAGTAATCAGAAGGTTGAGGCTTCTAGAGTTAAGGATCATAATAGTGTTCAAATGGATGGTGGTGGAGGGAAATCTTCAATTGAAGGGAAGACGAGACCTTTTGATCTCTTTCTTGAGAAGAAGGTGATTGGACTAAAACCCTCCCTCTTGGCACTGAACAGAGATAAGAGGAAAGAAACTAAAGGGTGCACTGCAATTCTTATTAGACCTGGAATGGTACTTCTCAAGAACTACTTATCAATCAATGATCAAGTAACTACTTTATCTCTCTCGTTCTCCCTGTTTACTTCTTTCTGAATGTGTTTGTGTATCTCTGAACTTACAAGTGCTTCTGTTCTTTAAATTGTGTAGGTGATGGTAGTTAATAAATGCCGTGAGATGGGTTTGGGTGAAGGAGGTTTCTATCAACCAGGTTATAGAGATGGAGCATTATTGCATTTGAAAATGATGTGCCTTGGAAAAAACTGGGACCCTCAAACATCTCAATATGGAGAAACTCGACCAGTTGATGATTCTATTCCACCTCAAATTCCTAGTGAATTCAGCCAACTTGTCGAGAAAGCAATTCAAGAATCACAGTCCCTAGTTGCTAGGAATTCAAAGAAGATGAATGGAGAAGATGGAATGCCATCTATGTCACCTGACATCTGTATTGTTAATTTCTACACATCCACCGGAAAACTTGGTCTCCACCAGGTTAGTTAGTATTTTGAAACATCTTTTTGATTTCATGAAATTCAAAGGAAACTGTCTCATTAGTTTTGAATACTTAAATATTTCAGGACAAAGATGAGAGTGAAAAGTCCATTCGAATGGGATTACCTGTTGTTTCATTTTCTATTGGAGATTCAGCAGAGTTCTTGTATGGTGATCTGAGGGATTATGACAAGGCTGATATGGTAGTTTTGGAGTCTGGAGATGTTCTACTGTTTGGTGGCAAGTCAAGAAATGTCTTTCATGGCGTGAGTTCAATTCGTAAAGATACTGCCCCCAAAGCTCTTGTACAGGAAACAACTCTCCGACCAGGTCGGCTAAATCTGACTTTTAGGCAGTATTAGCACAAAACTAGCAACTTTTTGATGTATCTTAAAGCTCTTTTGGAGTTGCTGAACAACTTGTAGGCTCATAAGCTGCTATTTATATCTTTTGGTTGTCAAGAAAAAAAAACTTTGCAGGTATCTCTACTTCTGTTTATATGATACAGAATAAATTAGAGCACATAATGTATATAACTTAGTCTTTAGTTCGATTTGTGAAGTTTTGCCATTGTTGTTGCTAGGCAAATTTTCACATTGTATATTTGTCATGTGAGTCACGAGCTTGCCTATACTCCAATAGCTGATGCAGCTGAATCTACATAAAGTAGCAAGCAAGAGTATATTTTCTTCTTCAATCGTTCTATATTCTCTAACAAAGAACTATCACTAGAGTGATGATCACTTTTAACTTTTTCCAGCCATTCGTTTGCTTGCTTAAGCTGGGCTAATGTCTCAGCAATATGATTGTCTGGTTCCGCTATCCGCGCTCCTTTGGTTTTTCCTTTCTTCTCTGGAACACTAGTAGTAAATCCAGTATCTAATGCATCTTCCAAGAACTTGAAAAACCAGCTTCGTGTTTCTCGTTTCAAAGTGTTTCTCAGTTCTTTTATCTCTTCTGTGCCATTTCCCTTAACCCATTCCATCTTTTCGGCTTCTGTTATAGTTTTTGATGACTTTGTTGTGGTTCTGCTTGAAATAAGACTAGCTTTTCTGCTCAACTTTTCAGGTTCAGTACATAATGAATAAATATTCACAGACTGGAATGTTTTATCTTTAGCTACTGCAGCTGTGACCTGTGCTTGGTCAAGGATACTCTGCAGAATGAAAAAGTTTCTTAGAGAGGTATGTGGATTCCTTGGTGAAGCATTTGAACTGAGGTCAGCAAATATACTGCAAAATCAATTGTTTCTTTGATTAGCCAATAGAAGAAAACAAACTTTGTATCTTATTTTTACTTTCATCATATAAGAGCAAGTTTGGTTTCAAAAGGCAACTTGCCTGATACACTTGATAAGTTGTGAAGCAGCCAATTCTTCTCTCTGTACTTCTGTGGCAATTAGAGCAGCAATATTTCTCCTCCTTAGCATTCCCTTTGGATTAAGAGATTATCACTGATTATTAGCTCATATGCGAATGATTCAAACAAATAAAAAAGGAGAGATACAGAGATCTTATAAAGCATACTTTACCCATTTTTGATAGATTAACAGGCAGAGAGCTCCATGATGCATCCTCTGAAGAGTTACTCTTCCTGTTTATGTAATTCATATTTGAGCTCAAAGAGAGTTTCTTTGGCTCTGCCTTTGTTGGAGCTGTCGCAGGCCGAGATTGTGGAGGGCCAGCTAGACGTGCCTATCCACTTATATGTTAATTACAGATTAACTATACAATCAATATGTTAATTTAGGGAACTTTCTTATCCTTAGACCTGTGTGACTTTATTGAAAGAACACTCACCTGATCTTTGTGCTCATGAACCTTGCCCTTAGCCAATCCACTAACCTTCTTAGTGACCATTATCGATCCAGTCTCGTTGCTACTGCCACTACTTGAGTCTGATCCACTTGCCTTGTGATTTGAAAGACCCTTCATGTATCTTGATGCCACACCTGTTTTCTCTTCCTTGATTACAAAAGTTTGATTTCTTCTTATATTCTCCATCACATTTGATCTCTCCCCATCTTTCTGCTGAAGAATTTAATATTAGACAACAGATTATTTTATCAAAGCAAGAGCTCAAGAATCTGATAGTATACATTGTCATCACCTTATTATGGTTGTGATTATCTTCTTGCAAAGGTGTTGTCTCATTAGGTACCAACATTTCCATCAAATCTTTGGGTTCCCCAACAAAAGGATGGCGTCCAGAGACGGGTCTAACTCCCACCATGACAGGAACAGGTGTCCCAGCTTCAAGCTTATCAACGTAGAAGAACTGTCCTAATCCCAGTTTGTTGTTTAATATAAGTTCATTGTCTTCGTTTCTCAATGAGACATATGTGGAGTGAGAAGAATCTGACACTTTGATGAAAAAGCCTTGGTTTGGCCAAAGCTCTGAGCCAGTCAAAGCAGGGACAATGCCTATTACTTGCAAGAGAACAGACCGATACTCCCCTCGGACCTTGATGTTGGTGTTCATCGTTTGAAGAAGCTTGATTAACACTCTAGGTGTAAGAGAAGCCATTTCTTGGAGATTGAATTTTACAACAGAGAAGAACTTGTTTGGATTCTTTTGTTTCTTGATGATAGATCATCTTCTCTATCTTTTCATGTCAGGTAAGTAACATCATCATCATCATCAAATATCACTTGGCTTTGAAGTCAAGCGATCATGTTACTTATACTTGCACTCATGAGGATTACTTGCCCATAATTCCTTTACTTTTTTGTGTAAATGACTAATGTATCCTTGATGGAGTAAACTTGTGAGGTTAGGTGGCAGGGGATTTTGGGGATTTACTAAAGGGATACGTCAACTTCGATCTCACTTCACTTTCCGAGGAAGATGGAGAAAGGTTTTTTGAAGGTAAGTGAGTATATACACCTTCTTCACTTTTGCGTGTTGATCACAAAATATGTGAATGTAAATGTATCTTTTCAAACTCTGGCATGTTATTTTACAGCGACGTTTTAATTGCTACTATACTCCAGATGCCTTGTTAGCAAAACAATGTTGGATACGTTTCACTAATATTGTAAAGTGACAAGAAGAGACACATCTTGACGAACAAAGCATTGGACATTAAATAAACAGCTGATCTGCCATACTTTTGAAGGGTCAAAATAGTAAATAAATTTTTTTTGGTTTGCTTGTACAAATACTACCAAAATCATATCGATATCAAACCGACAAGGATTCGATACAAGTTTACAATGTAGGATTCGATAATAAAGGATGATCATGAAAAGAAGAGGGACTACTCTTGATGATTTTGATCCAGAAGAAAGAGAACATAATAATTTCACAAACATTTTCACTTATATACTCGGTGCCTGTTATGTGTCTGCGTTGGAATCTTTAACCTTACATTTGCTTGGATCCCGACTTGTGTTATGAATCTTGCTTTTTGAGTCATTTCCCTTTGCTACGAAAATTGGAGAGTGAAAAGAATGACCTTGGTGCTGCATTAAACATGAAGCTTAACAGTGAGTAAAAAAAAACATCTAGCCAAGACTCTTAACTGATTTATAAAATCGCCGCTTGGTTATATATGACTCTGGATTAGGATTAAGATCTCAGTTTATCTCAGATTCTAGATATTTAGATTCTAATGTGTCTCATGATAAGATACATATATACACATTCAAAGTTCAACCTTTAGATTCTATGGGCAGAAAAAGAAAGGTTAGGAGTTGTCGAGAGTAGAACACATGATTGTTTGATTACCTTTTACAGAAGTTCCTGACGTCTGATCCTCCTTCAGTTTAAAGCTCAATGGTGTCCCAGTGGTTTGGACTGAAATGAGATACACAATATTAGATGATCTTTCAGGACTCAGTTCAGTATGAACAAGCTGAGAAATAAATCTAGGCATTCAGCTTTGGAGTATTCCATAGGAATATTTTGGATACATTGTGAAGTTAAGGTTGTGAAGAGAATGATAGGGTAAAGAATAGTATGGTCTTTGAAAAGGCTGTTACCTTGTTCATTGAATAGCTCACTCTCGTTAAAGCTATCACTAGAGTGGTTGCTCTGCAAGAATCCCATTCTCGATTTTCTTGAGTCTTCTGATGATCGATTTGCAATATCTCTTCCCTCGTCAGTATCATCATCACCTTCAGAGGTTGTAGCAGATATCTCGTCAGCCAAACTCTCAGCCGCACGGTTTTTCCTACCGAAATTTAAAAGCCTTTTCAACCCTTTTGTCACATCCTGTTGGCACTGATTTTGAGGAGTACCAGCAGCGGCCCGTTTTTGAACAGCTCCCCATTTCTTTCTCATTTGAGTTGTATCATTTTCTGTATGGTTAAAGGAAGATAAGTTCCAGAGAGCAGGACTACCCAATGGAGAGTCCACTGAAGCATCAAGTTCAGATGCCTCGTTTGGATATTGATGCTTCACTCGAGAATTCCATGGGACATTCCTTTCACCGGGTGAGTCCAAAATTGAACCCATGGTTTGATGCCTAGAAGCAATAGCAGCAGGTAATTCAACATTTGAACCAGGGTCAAGTTGAGAAATAGGTTCACCTTTTGCAGCCCCAGCACTACCCCATTCTTCAAACTCCTGACTTAGTCTTGGCATCTCATTTTCTGCATCAGTAAAAGCTTCGACTTCCGTGTCATCGAGGACTTCATCCATTCCCTCTTCCTCCATATCATCTGATGCCTCAGATCCATCTGAAGCCTTTAGCTGTGCATTATCAGAGATGATACCAACTCCAAGACTGTTAAAATTTCCCCCGCTTTGCTCTTGTTCAAGATTCAGAAGTACAGAACCACCATCTTCTGACTTCAAGTGAGAAATGTCTGCTACTAACTCAGCAGCACCTTTTCTGAAATTTTTCGGCCTTCGCAGCTTATCGTCTTCAGTTACAACCTTTGGGCGGACAGAGCTTCTCACCTGTGAGCGGACACCATTTTTTCCAACTCCCGAGGCTGGTTTCATGCCTTCCTTCTTGATCTCGGAGAAGTTAGGGACTGACTGTGCAACAAGTTTGTCTGATTGTCCTCTCCGCCTTACAGCACTGGGTGTAGATGCTTTAGCTGCTGAGCGTGAAGCTGATGTAGCATTGGTTCGAGCAGTCAGGAAATTGTTTTTATTTTGTTGTAGCTTCTTATTCTGGGAGCTCCTGGAAACATCTTCAACTTCTTCACAATGAAATGAGCTTATTTGATGCTGTCAAGCCATTACATTTTTAAATTTATTAGGAAACCAAGGATGATGTTTCATCCACTGTAAAATTTCAGAAGAAGAAAATGGTGTATACCTGATCCTTTCTAGCACTCAGCCTAGAGTTGAAGTATACAAGCTTCTCTTCACGTCTAGCATTTGAATCACGTTTCGCCGTAGATTGGGAAAATTTGGTTTTCATCTCAGCATTACTTCGATCAAGTGTATCTTGCATCATCTTCAATTTTGCTTCCTTCTCAGTCCCTCTGCAACTCCAGTCTTCCTTCAGCTTAGCGTCTCTTTTCTGCATATATTTCTCATAGAACTTTCCTCTAGAGTTATCAGAAAAGCTGATTTCTGGAAATGTTTGCCTCGTGGTATCTCCATAGTCCTTGTTAACAACCACCTTCATTGTTGGGGGAGTTTTAAACTCGTCTTCATCATTTGGGCTTAAGATTGGCATTGTCGGGTTCATCTTCTCAGAAACTTGTGCAGATGATAGATCTTGTGCTACAGGTCTTCTGAGCTGTGAAGTCACAACCTGTTCACTCGGCTTCACGGACTTACCTCTGCGGACAGAACTAGATTGATCCCCTGGCACACGGAGCATATGTTCAGCAAATAGCTTTTCAAGCTCATTTGCTTTCACTTTCAATTCGTCATTCAGCTCTTGACTTCCCTTAGACGGTCTTGCCCGATGAACTTGCTCTGCCAGGGAGACTTGGGTCAGAGTATCACTCTCGGACATATCTGAAACACTATTAACGGCTGCAGGTGGCTTTTTGTATACATCTGCAGAACCAATTTCAGTTCTTCTATGCGGCCTTTTCATCTCTTCAGAACCTAAAAGAAGATGGTGCAACAAGAAA
>KE159259.1:250270-261716 GCA_000411055.1 Leavenworthia alabamica | reverse complement strand
GAGGTAAACGGGAAGGAGACGGCGTCGGTGAGTAGATAAGACACGTGGAAGAACCTGAGACGATAAGGGTAGTTGACGTGGAATGACGTGATTGGAAGGTCAGAGTAAGATTCCGTCACCGGTAAAGTTGCCGGCTCGGTTTAGGGTAAAGGATGGGCCTCGTTCGTAATTTCCCCTTGACGGAAAAGCCCATTTACATTTTCTATAATTAACGGAACTATCCCCGTACCTCAGCACAGCCATTTTCCCGGTGATGTACCGAAATTACCCTTAGCCTAACCGTCAGTTTCAATATCGGTCGTAAATCTATTTTGTCCGTCGTTAGTTTCCAGTTGTCTTCCTTACTTCTTAGCTTCATAAACTATTATATCATTCAATCAAAATCGATTAGTCAAATTTAACTTCATTTTTCTAATAAAAATCAAGAACGGTGACGTGGATGCAATTGTTTTGGGCTATCATTGGGTTTCATAGTGGCCTTTTGGGTTACAAAACCCAATAGAAGGTGCTCTATCTCGAAGATGCGGCGTTTGAAAATGCCAATGAACGTTGTGTTGTTACAAAACCTTCAAGTGTCAAAAAAAACATGAAGGATTCTTTTATTCTTTGACTACACAGCATCACTTGTCTATTCGATTGGCTATTTTCCCCACTTTGTGTTCTTGCTTTTGCCAAAGTTAGATTTTTTTCCCTGTCAAGTGCCAACTCTATGCGTTCGACTCTTGACCAAACAAGTCATTTAGTTTTTGGCCTTGTATTTAGTGTGTGGATGATATTGATCACTTTAGAATAGAGACAAAACTAAATATAAATAAATATTTCTTTCATTTCATGTAAAAAGTTGTTCACTTGATTTTTTTCTCACTAAAAAGAATAACTTTCTTTTAATTTTATTTTATATTTTATTATTGTTATCGGTTAAATAACATTCATTAAGAATAGATTACAAAAATAATAAATATATTTTTTGTTACTTAATAATTATCGTTAGTCTATTAAAAATATATTAAATTTAATTATAGCATATAAAAGTAAACATTATCATCTAAAAGTGAAAGCCATTGATGAATCTCCTGTAGATAGTGTTGTAGTCGTAACTTAGAATTATAAGTAGTTACATACATGACTATATTAAAATTATCACCTTCAAATTATATTTTGATTATATTAAAATTAATGCTGAACTTTCCACTTTTTCACCGTATGTGATATTTGACATTGTCTCATTGCATAGTTGTAGAAAATACATTAATCGTTTCATATTATCAATCTAGTCCTGAGTGACTATTTCCTTCGTGCTGAGATGCATCAAAGTTGCACTTCACCAACCAACCAGATTATTTTTTTCCACATAGTCCAAAAAGAAGATAACAAATAATTCACCATATTTGTAATCAATAACTTATCTTATGTTCGATTTGTGTACATGGATTGCTAAGTAAATCATATGAAATAGATGATGGCTCTTCAGACTGTCAACACATGTATAGAAGAATAGAACACGTGATTATATGTTTCCTTTGTTTGCCTTAATATTTCGATGAAATAAATTATATGTTGTTACTATCGCCTTTTAAATGAAGCGGTCCACCAATAATGAACGATTCTCTTCAGTCAAATTTTGCTTAATTCGTGGCTTTTCAAAAGCCCCATAAATATATTTACTAATAATATTTATTTTTAAATTAATTTTATAAAACTCGATTCTGATTTTGTTATTTTCTCAATAAACAAAAGTGTTTTTAAAATTCGATATGTTTTTTTTTTTTCTTGAGAATACGATTTGGTTTTAAAATTCCTTTGATTTCTTTATAAACAACAAACTCCGAATATTTATTATTCACATGCCAAAGATTTTTTCTTTTTCTATAACCTCTCAACAATACACAACACTATCTCTAAAATTTATTAGGGATACAGTTTTGATAAAACAAAATTTGCAGAGATTCTCAATTCTACATTGAGTTTCTAATGTATCCATCTATACATGACGACGACGATGATCTCCTTGCTGCTCTTTGTTTCGATCTAAGGTTCAATTTTTTATTTTTTTAATTGTTATGTTTTGTTTCAAAAGGTTCATTTTTTATTGTTGAATTGTGATGTTTTGTACCTTTTAATCTCTGGGATTTTTAGGGTTCCTAAATTTTCAATTGGAAATAGCCAAAATATCAAAAAGTTTTAATTTTTGATTACCAATAGTTGTCTGTTGTTATTGATTGAGATTGTATTGTGACTCTGTAGCAATGGAGTAGAAGATCCTTATGCTTATATTCAGGCAAATGAGGAAAACATAATTCAAGATTTTGCGTTATCTGGTGTGAATCTGCAGACAGAAGAACAAGGACAAGGTGGTAACATTGGAGCTCAATTTGATTCCTTTACTGGAAACCTTATTTATAGTAGCAGCATTGGATCATCACAATTGGATTTGGCTGCTGCATCTTATAGTGGATCTTTGACACATCAAGTTTGTAGCTTTACAGGGAGAAAAGATGATTCAGCACCTCGTTTGTTGCATGAACAAGTGTGTAGTGGTGTTGTGGAAATCAATTCTTCTTCATCTGTTGGTGCTGTTAAGGAAGAGCTTGAACATGTTGAGGAAGAATGCTCTAGAAAGAGGTTATATTTTTTAAGAAAATTCTGATTTGATTTCAATTAGTCTTGTGGATGTGGTTTCTGTGGTGTGGTGTTGTGTGTTTCTTCTTTAGGTAAAAACTATTTGCAGCTGGTGGTTCTATTGTCTGTCTGCACTAGTTTTAGGTCTTGAATTTGATTCTTGTATTAGTTTTGTAGCTTTGTTTGCGATCCTGTTTTCTTGGGGAAGCATTAGCATGTGAGATTATTGAGTAATGCATAAGTATCAACCACAAGTTTTTCTGGATCACAAGGATCAATCACAAGTTGAAAGTTCTAAACTTGCACTATGCTGTGTGGTTTCGTTGTTTTATTATCCTTTGTGTTGTCTGATGTGATTATATATGAATAGGGGACGAACTGGATCATGTAGCAAGCCAGGAACCAAAGCTTGTCGCGAGAAACTGAGAAGGGAAAAGCTAAACGATAGGTATGTGCAGAACATTGCCTAATTCATAGGTTTTGTATATCGTTTGCACCGTGTTTTGTTTTTCCACAGATGAGATAAACCGAATGTGTTTTTCAGGTTTATGGATTTGAGCTCTGTTTTAGAGCCTGGCAGGACTCCAAAGACGGATAAATCAGCTATACTCGATGATGCAATCCGGGTCGTGAATCAGCTTAGAGGTGAAGCTCATGAGCTCAAAGAAACCAACCAGAAACTTCAAGAAGAGATCAAGAATCTGAAGGTTAGTTTCTCTTTTCGTCTTAAAGCCTAACCATATCTATTGAGGCATATTTTAACATCGATTTTTCGACATAGGTGGAGAAAAACGAGCTACGGGAAGAAAAGCTAGTATTGAAGGCAGATAAGGAGAAGATTGAACAAAAGTTGGAATCTATGGCGGCGGTTCCATCACCAGGTTTTATACCTTCACATCCAGTAGCTTTCCATCCTAATAAAATGGCGATGTATCCGAGTTACGGCTATTATCCAAACATGCCAATGTGGCCACCATACTTGCATCCAGCAGACCGTGATACGTCTCATGATCACTTAAAGCAGTCTCCTGCTGCTTAAAAAACTTCTTTCTCTTCATTCATCATTGATCTTATATTATCAATCTCTTTGGAATTTTTGTTCCTTGAGATGATTCTTTATCAGAAGTAGCAGTAAACCATTGATGGATTAGAGAATTTTATAATTCTTCTGTTTTGTCAAGTGTTAAAGCTTATTCTTGGTATGCTCTTTTTGAATAAAAATTTAAGCAACTTGTGACATTTTTTTCTCTCAATAGATTAATCGAAAATGTAATGTACCAAAGATAGAGAAATGTGAAAAAAGTAGGGAGTATTTTGTAAAGTAGTTAAAAGTTAGGTGTAGAAAAAAGCATCATAGCCACACTTTTGTAACTCATTAATTCCCAACCGTTAGATATTTGCCATTTTGTAGCTTTGAAGCAAGGCAAAACCATCACCAACTGAAACTTGTTTGTCAGATCATTTTTTTCTCAATTAATATACATTATAACACCAAAAATAAATAAAAATATGTATACATACAATAAGAGTTTAAAAAAATGGTGTAACTGTTTTCTATTAACACAATAAAGAATCAAAAATCTTATATAATATGGAATTGTTTTAGGTAAAAATTTAGCCGGAAGCAAGTAACCAAAGAGTGGTAAGTGAAGAAATGGCGATGGTGATCCAACAAAGGAAAGCTAAAGCTACAGAGAGTTGATACTTCCAACACTCTGCTTCAAAACTACAGCTTCCTAAATCTCCAAAGTATAAAACCGTTATTCCCGCTGAAGACGAGGCTCCTGCTAGAGACAATGTTGATGTTACCTGAACCCCCAAAACATACAATGAGTTGAGGTTTTTTTCAATCATTAACTTGAGAGAAAAGGAAGAGACAAAGACAATCAAGTTTGAGACATAATGTTGTGATTTCAGACCTGAAGATAGAGAGAGTCTTACCCAGTCTCCAACTACGAATAAGCTGACTAAAACCGGACTAAGTAGAGTTTTCTTTCTCACTAAAGCGAAGATGTCTAATATCGCAAGACCGGAACTCCATATGAGTTGTAAACCCATTGCTGCAATTAGATAGCTGCAATCCAAATTTCCAAGTGTAAGCGGCAATAAACACACGAGAAAAAAGTCTACATTGTTTAATATGTTTTGAGAATGCTAAATCTGTTACATAATCAAAGATTCATATATCAGATGACTTTGCACGTTTTCAAGATCCTTGCCCTCGAGAAAAACAGAGCTTCTTGAGATTTGAACACTCAAGAAAAAAATAACAAATATTAACAATTATCTTAGTATAAATGGATCCATAATCATCATCTAATACACAAATCAAAGCCACACTATAGTCTAAAGAAGGTGTTCCACAAAACTAACTATTAAAGCAGAGATCTTTAAGGTACCTAACCTCAATCAATTTAACAGGGTATAAAATATTCAAAATTTGGAAGAAACTTTCTCAGGATTGGATCTGTTACAAACTATATCTAATAACAGTCAATTGTTAAACACCGATCACAACAGAGACAAAATAAATACCAGAAAGCAGTAAAGCTGAAGAATCCAGCAGAAGTAAGCATATAAGAAATAGAAGCAGCAGCAAAAACACACTGAGCAATTCTCAAGACAAGACCAGTCAAAGTCCCTGGTGTTCCAGGTATATCTATCATTTCTCTTTCCACAACAATCTCTCTCAATCGACAACTCAACACAACCCAAATCGTAAAATTATAGTCTTGTTTCCTTCTCCGAGACTGATCATACAGAATCCAACTTACTCAAAACTCAAGGTATATTTCTGCTGAGGAAACAAAAAGGTGAGATTTTTGAGGCCCTCAAGGATCAAAATTGAGAAATCAGAGTAGTAAGAATAAAAAAAATTGAAGACTTTTGTTTTCAACAGAGAAGGCACATAGAGAGGAGGAGAGATGGAGAAGAAAAACTAATGCGTATTTTTTATTTTTGTTAATTGAAAAGTGGAAATTATTTAAATAGTTAATTTAACTAGCTAATGGGGAAAGTGATGGACAATAAATTTTGTATACTATTTAATTTCAACTTTTGGTGTTTAGCATTGTTACAAGTTTGATTTCGATTAATTTTTGAACAGTCTTTTGGCTTTTAATGTTGTTTGTAATAGTTTAATTTTTGGCGTTTTATGCTATTTATAATTGAAGTTGCTAAAATGGATTGTGAAACTTATTTTGATCCGTCCAATATTATTTATTTTAAATATGAACATATTATTAATTGTATTGGTAAGTTTTTATATTATAAATGTTAAAGTTCATTAATGTCCGTAAAAATTAACTTATTTATATACGATTATTAATGCTAAATTATGATTATATATAATGATTATGGTTTTAATTTTTAGCTTAAAAATATGTTTTTTGTTTGCACTAAAAATTATATTTTTACATTTTTGGAAAAAAAATGGTTCGGTTTTGATAGAGAAATGTGTTTCTTTTAATTTAAAAGAATATATGTTTTCATGACGAGAAATTGTTTTACATTTTTAGTAAAATAATATGTTTTTGTTTTTAAACGAATTTTTAATAAATAAATTTCCTCATACGTTTATAGAAATTTCTTACGACCAATCATGATTCATGACTACTATATTATTTATTACGAATCCGAATTTGAAATCACATTGAAATTAGTTTCAGTCATTTTTAACTTTGGATAGCTTCTTGGCTTTGTTAAGTTTATGTTTCATAGCCACGAAAAAGAGCAATGCTCCTACTGCAGCTAATGCCTTAATGAAACTTAAGAGCTGTCGGAAAAAATCTTCACGTCCGAACAAAGCAGGGTTTGTAACTGCATGATCCGCAAGCTACACAACACACTTAATCATCAGTTTTTGTTTGCAAGTTACACTTAATATTACATATAGGTTTCAAGAACACACCTCTATAAATTTTGATTTGACTTTTTCAATATGTTTCTGATCAAAGTCTGACTTGTAGAAGTTGTATGCAGCGTCATACGACACCGTTTCATTCAGAATCTGACAAAATAAAAAATAACGAGCTGCTAAAGAAACCATAGTGATGACTAATCAATAATAAGAAATAAATGTTTACTAATATACCCTTTTGAACTTGATGTAAAGCAGTCCAAATTCTTTGATATCGATACGATGGTTGTAGATATCATGATGGATCATGGTTACAACAGCTTGGTACATAAGCTACACATATCAAGAAATGTATATATTGATTTGGCATCAAACCATGAAATATATTGATTTGAAAATAGCAAATATAGAGTTAGTACCAAGAGAAAAGCTCCAAAGAAGCTGCCATAGATGAAAATTAGTCCACCAAGAGTTCTAACTATGATACTAACTGAATAACCAAACTTTGGTCTCCAGTAATCATATGTTCCTTCTCTATTGGATCTAAGCTCTTTGTAACTAAAGAGAACAAATAAAAGTTTAATGATGAGAATCACTAAAGAGGAGAAACAAAAAAGTGTCTTACTCATGCCAAGCAGATAATAAGAAGGATGATGCAAAGAGAGCTCTTCCAATAATTTGTATATAAGGGAAAGAAGCAACTTCTCTTCCCAATTTGTTCACTTTTCTTTGCACAACATCCATCTCTGATTCTTACTTTGTATCCTGAAAATAAGTCAAAAGGAAAACGTATGATGATCTAGTTGGGAATTTTAGGTGATTATGTAGATATTAGGTCTCACTCTTTAGGGACGATGAATTCGTAGACTTGGTCCTCTTCTGGAGAGGAGAGTGGATGCACGTTTTAAGCTTTTTGTTCTTTAAGAAAAATAAAATATAAAATTACATCAAGAACAAGAAAAAGAGCATGAGAATTTTAGTTCAATGAGACATGTCCTTTATTTTACACATATTATGTTTACGTATATTATTGTTATTAAGGGAGGTGTTGCAAAATAGTAATTCACATTTGTCACATTCACAAGTGAAAACAATGGTTTCTTTGTCACTTGTCTTAGGCACTAGACACGGCCATACAAGATGACCACGGACACTTGTCAAAAATAGTTTACAGCATTCGTAGCTCTTAAGATGCATAAGAACTGATAGCTCAAAAAGTAAGATGGAGAGAGAGCAGCTCATAGAAGGATAAAAATAATCAAAAGTCGTAGGAGAAAGAGATGTGTATCTACTTTGAAGGAGAAGAACATTAGATGGTAAATTTTACTCCTTGTGAAATATTTTACGTATTAGATAAAGTATTAGGAAAAATTAATTATCAAATATTGTAGCATTTGCTTGTAATGGTTGGGATTTGTTATTTTGTGAAAATCGTTAATGTTCAATGTAACATGGTAAGTCCGTAAGCAGACAAGAGTCCACGTTTTGAACACATGATTAACAATAATATCACTACTTTGCATTTTCTTCTTAATTAATCATAAATCAATGAAAGGACAAGACACCTTAGACTTAACCATTCTTATTTCACTATCAACATTACGTTCTTCATACATATTAGGTTTATTATATAAACACATTTGACTATTATATTATCTTTTACGTTGGCAATGGGTTATTGACTTTTATGTCCCTCTAAAGTTCTATCTTTGGTTGGTTACTTGATAGCAGCTTATTAGATTTCAATTTTTTCTTGTGATCATTAGTTATAATTACTTTGGTTAATTTATTTATATAATCCAAACGATAACATATCACGTAGCGGTCATGTGTGGCCGAGTCGTTATCATGTGAACGCCACTAATAGTTTCTTAATATATTTTTGTTGTTGTAAGCGTTGACTTTAAAATACACAAATCATGACTCTCATCTTCTCAAAAGTTAAAATTACATTTTCATTATAATGAACAAATTAATACATTAGTTTAAGACAATTTGTATATATACAAGCCGGCCTACGTGAACGTGAATGATTGTTCTTTATTTATTATGACTGAATTGCTAAACAAAACATCTTTTTCGTCAATGAACAAATCAATTCTCCCTATTTATTTACTTCATCTTCATATACAAAAGACTCATATCAAAGTTTTGATTCTGTTACTTCTTCGTATTCACTTTGGAACAAGTAACTATCTCTACCCCTATCAACATCCTATTCTTGTTTTATGTTTACGTGACCCTCAAGATTCTTGTATATGTCATTTATGTCTCTTTAATGATTTAAGGTTTCTTAGTTATTCAATTTTGTAGCTGATATTGACATCAAGAACACAATATGAGGATGTCCAACGTCAAGAAGATGATGTTCACAACCTTAACAAAGTCAATGCCAGCCATTGCATTCTTTGGAAGAATTGCATTTGCCCTTGTCTTTGTAATCTCAGCTATCCAAGAGTAAGATATATTGAAGTATAAATTCTTGGTTTGCTTTGCTTTATATAAGAGTCTACAAGGATTGATGATAGTAGCATCTATGTTATTGTAGCTATGCTGATCATTATGGTGATGGTGGGCCACTTGAGAAGACGTTAGGACCAGCTGTGAACACAATGACTAAATACGGTTCTAAGGCTCTAACGTTTTACACTGGAATGCAAGTGGTTGCATTTGATGTTAGACTTATTGAGTTCTCACTTATAAGTGCAAAGGCAACTTCAGCTTTATGGTTCATCTTTGGACAATCCATTCCAGCTCACTTCTTGGTAAAATTCTTCAGATTAATTAGGTTTTGTTTTTCTTTGTTTCAAGATTTAATCTCAAAACATGTTTTGTTGATTTAGCTTGCAACACAAGTTCTCTCATGTGTTATTCCTTTCCCTACCAACTTGAATGACTTCACTCAGGTTAAAGCTTTGTTACCGAATGAATCCACACATTAGTCTCATGGGGATTAGGGTTTTAACAAAGATTGTGGTTGATTTGTAGAACTTGACTTTAGTTGGTGCTTTGCTCTATTACATTGGATTGAAGCATTCTATAGATAATATCGAGGAGGGAGAGAAGGAGAAGGAGAATGAAGGAGACAGAAGAAGCTGATAAGCCTACAACTTCAAAGCCAAAGCAAACTAAAAGTGTCAAATCCAAAAACTCCATTGCTATATCTCAGTATTAATTCACTGAGCTTATGGTCATTAACTACTAAAATCAGATTTGTTTCAGTTCAATGTGTTTGTCTACTGTTATGTTTCCTGGTTCTTGTAATAAACGATTGACCTTACAAAGCTTAATATTTAATATTGTTAGTTTGTATCAACCAAAACTGAAAAATAACGGTAAAGTACAAACAACAACAAAATTATAAGCCATTCAAATCAAAGAAGAATTTGACATAGAGGGTTAATAATTAAACACGTAGATGTTGCCTAAGAAAATGAACACGGAAATGCTAATTTATATATTGTAAAATTTGTTTCCTTATTTTTTGAAGTTATCATTGAAATTATAGGCTAACGAACGTAAACCATTAATCTATGGATGAGTTTTACAAGTCATGTCAATGATAACGCCACACCCAACCTACCTACCGACGTTATCACGTTTGACGTCAAAGATAATTAATTTCTTCATTGTTCCTATTTTTAATAACTTCAGCGATAAAAATGTAGTCATTTGTCAATTAATTTGACTTAATTGGCGTATTCAATAAAATATTTAAGTAACGAAATATCGCATAACTCTGTGTACAACAAAGGTTTCTCTAAAATTAACATAGAAAACGTAATTGTAGAAGACGTGTTTTGGTCGTAATATCAAGTTTACCTAATAACGTTTTGCATATAGATTTTGTAGAAATATTCAATAAATAAAAGAGCAATAAAAATGAATGATAATAATGAGAAGTAAAAAAAAACTCAAAGGTGTGGCGGTGGCATGAAGAAACCAAGTCCATTGGATCCTACTTCAAGTGGTCCCACTTCTTTGTTAACGTCGGTTCTTTCGTTGCTTTCTCGTTGATTTCATCGTAAACATCGCATCTTTTTTCTTCTTATGGGAAGCAGTAACCATTAAAAAAAGTTGCTGAAACTAGTGGTTTTAGACTTTCAGTAACTAGCAAATCAAACTAAAATAAAATCTAGGTGCGTTTTCTATATTTTATACAATTATCCATATACGTTTAAAACAGTAATAATTACTCATATGACACAAGTTCAACAAAAATTGTTCCATTCCATGCCTTTATATAAAAATCATAAAAATTCCAAATTATAATAGTATAAAATAAAAGTGATCAAGTGAAAGTTTAAAAGATAGACAAATATTATAATAATCAGACTGATCATCCACAAATTTATATTGTTTCTTAATATTTATCAGCTAAATCATGTAAATTTTGTTTTTTCTAATATATAGTATGTGGATTTAAATTCTAATGGTTATATAAAATATATATAGCTATTAAGTTGCGTAATTTTAAATTCATATTTCTATTGCTTTATACGATTTTTTCTTCTTTTAAATCATCTTCAGCCAAAACATCTTAATCAGCTATAAAATATATAGATAAAAATGGGTGAATAAAACAGAGAATATATACGAAGAAAATTTTAAATAAATAAATAAAAACGAGCAAAATAAATGTGAAATACAGCAAAGCAACAGAAACATAAAACAGCTAATTCATTTCTTACATTATCTTTAAAAAAAAGACTTGTTGACCGTAACTCAAAACTGAATCTAGTCCACACAAATCTCTTTATATGCATAACACACGCACACGCTTTATATCTACGATTATTACACAACACATGCACACGAATCTTTAGACTTCACAGATTCATTACCATTAAAATCAAAACTCTCAGATTTTGTCGGAAAACCACACATCTCTTTTTAGCTTTCGATTCCAAAAACGGTTATTTAGGCTTTTGTTGATCTTGTTTCATTTGTGCTTATGTTGACAATGGA
>KE159259.1:225976-241469 GCA_000411055.1 Leavenworthia alabamica | reverse complement strand
CCGCGGGTAATATAAATATAACCATTGATAGTATTATTATTAATCTTGACGTCATTTCTCCAACCATCTTCGTAAAACAACAAATGCTTAATCCATTCTTAAACTTAAACTCTGCAAATGTAAAAACAAAATAATCATTTTAATTAACAGAAGATTATTACTATTAGATATTTTAGTTTGAAAATGCAGGATTTAATAAACTATATACATTATTTATTTTTTAACGTTTTGCACTATATAAATATGATCAATCAACGAAAAACAAAATTTACAATAAATATAAATAATCATAAAGAAACGTCATAGTCGTTGAGACAGAATAAGAATTAAAGGCAACAAAATAAATCAAAACTTTCATATAAAAAGTAAAAATTTGGGTAATGGTGGAAAGAATGAAACATGCAAAAAACAAAAACAAAATAAAAAAATGGTATACCTAATAGAGATAATTTTGGATAAAAGTGAGATAGTTCTCAGATCTCATCTACAAGTGAAATTCCAACGCAACGACGTAAGAAAAAACCTCCGATATCTCGCCGGTGTTCTGATCTTCCTCCTCTCATAAAGAACAACAACGAGAGAATAAAAACAAAACAAAAAAAAGAGAAAGAAAAAGATAGAGAACAAAACCAGACAAAAGAATCTGAAAAAAAAAAGAGAAGAGATAGCGACAAGTCTAAAACTACTTGAACTTATATAAAAAAACGTGGAGTATATATCATTATATCTTATCTTATATATACATATTCATGACACATATATATATGCCGGAGCTGATTAGTGATTTAGTATCGGAAACTGAGTAAAACCGCTATATAGCCGCCGCTATGAGGACAAAAAAATGAGAAGAGGTATATGTATAGGTTGTAAGTAAAGATCAGAGCCGTTGGTTTTAGGAAAGGAAGGTTTTGGGTTTCTTTATTTTAGATTTAGAAATTAATGGGTCCCACTAGGTTCTTACATGAACCGAACTTAGACGCCCTTTTGAATTTTCTCTGAGTTGTTTTCTTATTACACTAGTTCACTAATGTAATAATTAAAAATTTTAATATTATTAATTTTTCTTATTTCTTTCTTCAACTTGTCCGTTTTTTTTAAAGAAATAAATTAAATTTTTATGTAACTTATTACAAGCTGTACATTTAAAATAATTGAATGGGTACTCTGAATTTATCAAAATCCCGTATATCATGAGAATGGAATAAAACTTTATTTTTTAGATAAATGAGTAAAGTTAATGTTGGAAACCAACAAGGCACATGACATAAATCTAGGAATAAGCTTTGCTCCATGGCTTAAAGAGTAAAAATAATAAACAATATAACACAAAATCTAACGACAAAGTAGTCATATTCCGATAGCGATTAGATTAGTCTAATTAATCAATATCATAATTAGTCAAATATTTACCTAAAGGAGATAATAAAGCTTAAGATATTGATTAATATGAGGGACCTACAATACTTAGATTTTTTACAAAATGTTTCCTTCACCATACATGAATCTGAAGAGTAATGAGTATATATTTGAAACCACATTGACATAGTATATTATTATTTTCTCTAGCTTTTAATTTTATGGTTTGACTCTAGAGATGAAATTATACCAAAGAATCGCATTTATTCTCTCTAATATCGAGCTTTAATAAATATCTTTTTATCGTCTACGAAAACATCATTGTTTATAGAGTAGGAAATATTTATTTATTTAATAATACTGTATTTTTTTTTGGGTTTTAATAATACTGTATTCATAATTCATTTTAAATAAATTGACCCTAGAAGTTTTGGGACGACACGTTACCTAAGTTTGTGGGTTACGAATGTTAGTATTATTTTCATATTGCTTTGCCTTTTAAGTGAAGAAAATAACAATTTACTATGTTGATTAGTTGATATAGTGATATCATTTTACCATATAATATAGACTAATACTCGATTTCTTAAAATATAATAAGCATGAGACTTGTTAGATCTAAAGCTGTTGGAGCAGTGACCTAGTACTCATATTTGATATTTCAGCTTTAGTTTCCTCTGCACTGATGGACAATACTTTTAAATCTCTTGTGCAGAGACGAAGATATTGTCATAGTGAACTGTCGTATTTATAGATCATGTAATATCTTTTTATTCCAAATTTTTTGTTGTTCTTCTAAGATTATACATATTTTGACCGTTGACTTAAGTTTGAATGCTTATGTATTTATGTTTTTTTCTACATATTTCCAATTTTGTTTTTTTTTTGTAAGTAGATATTTCAAATTTATTATTAATGATCTCTATTTCTTTATAATCCTCTTATTCTAATCAAACTCAACAAAATTACGTCTTAGCAGAAAAAATGAATATGTAGCTAGCCCGGACATGATCTTTGTACAAACATGTTTGAATTAGTAATGTTTTTTTTTTTTTTAAAGAAAATATTAAAGTTAACTAGTTGGTCAAAGGCGAAGATGTTTATCTCCTGCATATAAAAGTAGCAATAAAAATAGTAATTTGCTTTTCTGTCCATAAATAATAAAGCATGTGATTTAATAAAGTAGTTATAGTTATTTTAGATTTACTTATTGTCTTTTTGAAAATAGACATTATGGTTTAGCAGATGGCTTCGTTGAAATGAAACTTGTCCTTTTTTTAACTCTTAATGAAATAAATGGTCACTGGTCAGTGCTAAACTTCAAAAAAAAACTATACATATTAAGCAAATATATGTGTTTACAAACTAATCTATACATTTAAACTCATAAGAGATAAACTTATATTTGTATTTAAACAAAAAATATATTTATATTTGTTTTGAAGAACAACTTTAAAAACTGCATTTGGAATTCAATTTGATATTAACTGGTTTTTACTTTACTGATATTTGCAACTTCAAAACTAAAACCAGCCTAAACCGAAACTTGCTTGAGAGTATCTTTATTTTTATTTAATTTACATATTTTAAAACCAGCAAACCAAACCGATAATTTAATTTAACATCATAATTCCAACTTTATGTGATTTGTAGGCCCAACAATAATAATATGGTTCTTAAAATTCACAACGCTTATATAAGCCTCCAAATATTGGGCCTGTTACTTCATCCTACATTAAAATTGATAATAGTTAAAAGAAGCTTATCATATTAAAAAAATAAAAAGTGATCTAATTCTTATTTATATTTTTGTTGTTGTACATCATATAGGAGTTGCATATATGCATTTTAGTCTCATTTTGAATTATCCTTCATTTTTTTGTCCTAAATAGTACATTGCATTTTGCATAGTTTTACAAATATGGCCCAATACTATTTTACAAGTTTATGTTATTTGGGTTGTTTATTTAATTTAATAATATTTATATAACTTCTACATAGTTTTTTGTTCATTCTACACACACAATGAATTACAACTAAATATATGATTTTTATGATAATTAAAATATAGATCATGTTCCGCTTATACGATAAAAACTATATGTTATCAAATTTTCAGTTTTGATTTTGACTTGTTTAACTCTTATTACACTTGGAAATTGCAACTTCAAAACAAAACCATCCTCAACCCAAACTTGATGGAAACTATTTTATATAACTTTTGAGTTAATTATTTTCCAGCCCAGTAAACCAAATGAATAATCTGATTTTAGCATCCTAGTTGATTCCAAATTTCCATGATCTGTAGGCCCAGCAGATACAATTAGAAAGGCTTTTGAAAATCATGAACCCAAAAATTAAGCCTCTAAGAAGTAACCTCACCTGTCCGTTCATAAAGTCCAGAATTTTTTACTTTCCTTTATAATTTATTTACTATCACATTTTATATTTAGTTTTACAACATCAAGACTATGATTCATATCTGCTCACATGGGTCTAAAAATGTAGTTTCTAAATTTGAATTGTTCTCCAAATGCTATAATTTATTACCATCACCAACCTCTAATTAAAACACATCTTATGTTTATCCCATTGCAGTTCGGATTCATTCTGAATAGAGTTATAAAACTTTNATATATATATATATATATATATATATATTCACATATAATTATCAGGGGAATAATAATCCTGAATTATACAAAACGTAACATAAAAAGAGCACTAGTCAAACCTATTTGATCTATAATCATTCAAGAGAATAATATGGTCTTGAATATTCATACAAACCCAAACTTCATACGACGCGACATAGTAAAAACATGACTCCACTCAAACATATTTTTATCTGTAGATCTACATATTAAAAACCTATAAAACACCACAATAAAACAACATGCATTATACGTTGATTAACTATATATATATATATATATGTTGTATAGAATTGCCTGGACTGAACGTGTGAGAGCAACCGTTGCAAGCTTACTTATGATGATGACCGCCGAGTCGAAGATCAAGATCAAGATCATCATCTTGAGGCTGAGAACCTCCGGTCTCTGGTCGGAACCGTTGAGTGTCATCATCGACGTTCATGGATCCGAGCCCTAAGCTCAAACTGAGATCAACAAACTCTCCTTGAGCATAACTTCCTTGTCCTGATCTTGATGATGATGATGATCCGAAGTATTGTGTGTTGTGGCTAGGGTTAATCGTTGGTTGAGTCTCTTGGTGGTAGTATGACTCAATGGTCGGAATATATGGAGGAGGGTTGTAGTTAATATTAGGGTTTGCGACGTTTGTGGAGGAGAAGAGAGACTGAGACGGTGACGGATTAGAAACAGGAACGAAATGAGAAGAAGAATAGGTGTGGCAACGTTCGCGTTCTCTCCGGTGGATGTTATTGTGACCACCAAGAGCTTGAGGGTTAGTGAAACCTCTCTTGCAGATGCTGCAGTCATAAGTCCGGCGTTTATCTCTGGAGTCGGAGCCGGTGTCGTCGGACTCAATATGTTTGTCCGGGTTGTTCATCTCTCTCTTTTTCCTTCTGTTTTGAGTCTCACTCACTATTCAATGTTTTGAACCTAGTTTATGACGCTCCTTTAAGAACCCACAGTAACGTATATATATAAGCTAGTAAAGAGTATTGATAATGAACGTGCACTAATTAAGGTTATTTTCTGATGGTTAATATATTTTCATACAAAAATAAGCCAATTATTTGACCAGTCAATCCAATTTTTTTTTTTAATGATGTAAATATTGAAACGTTTAGTTATGTGTTTACGAGAGAATTATCAAAACAATTAAAAAGTTTATTCATAGGAAAACAAACTAATCAAGGTGTTATTTATAACGCTTAGGCCTACCTAGTTGTTCTCCATTTTATTTTATTTTCTTTTTATGTAATAAAATGTGACCCTATATATATACACACGATCATGTGCACACATAAATGATGAAAAAGATTATATACATCGAAAAATTTATCCGCTTGAATCGAGTGTGAAAATTCCTACATTAAAAATAACTTTGGATGTGAACATGTAAGAACTATAAAGGAATAAAACAAAAAATATTAAAAGAAGCACGTAGGAGTTGTTATGCTTGAAGTAGATCAACTAATTAAAATATAAAAATGGACTATCTCATAAATTAAAAGGCATTAATGAGATTTATTATTATTTTTTACACAAACTAAAAATTATGAGGATATCAGCTTTAATTAGTAAAATGTGGCTGATGCTATACGGTTGCTAAAAATAATTCTTAACGTCTTATAACCGATAAAAATATAATTTACTTGCAAATATATATATATATACACGATAATTTAATTTTTCGGGACTAAAATCGTGTTTTATAAATCAAGTTTTGAGTAGGTATAATACATAAGCACATAGCATGTGTATCACTTGAGCTATTGAAATACTCGTTATTTAGGGTATAGTATATTATAACGTTCCACGACTGATTAACTCTATATATTTAATAATTAACAATTTTTTTGAAATGAATTGGTTATTATGTAAGCTAAGTTCCTTTGGTTTTGTCTCTTTTGAATGAGCTCATGCAGATACTAGCATAATAGTGATATTAATTTGAGTCGGAGTGTCAAATACGAAATAAAGAAGTGTGTAGTCAGGTCCACTAGTGTCTCAAACAAGAATACGATATTATGTATTGGATAAAGAACTATTGGGTCACTTAGACATTTTTCTAAACTCAGGAGCATTACTGATTTCATAGTATTTCTAGAATTAGGTATATTCACTAGTGAATTTATTACAGATGAAACTGAACTTTTGGACCACAGTTCATCGTGGACTTTAAAGCTACAAAGCATAAACTACTTACATTTTTTTCTTCTCGCCCATTAATTTTTGTTAAAGAGAAATGTATAAAACAAAGCTTGATAAAAAAACATATGGAAAATTATCCATCATAGCCATTACGTAATTTTCTTGTCAATATTTATACGTTTTTGTTTGGTTTTGTGGATGATATACATTAATAATAAATTAAGAGTATAGTTTGTGTTTGTATGTGTGTTTATTTATATTGTTTTTGGATATTACTAATCTTATAAATAAAAGAAGTCACATGCAATGAGAACAGTAGGAACTAACAGACTCATGAATGCTTCCCAATGTCACTAACTATTTGCCTATTTTCGTATCACTTATACATTCAATGCTGTATTCCTTTTTGCTTCTAGTTTGACCATCTCTTGATAGCAACAGTTAGGTATGGGCCGTTAGAGTATTTATGGGCTTTTAAGGCCCAATCTTATTTTATGGTTTCTTTCTTCTCAGGTATATTGATGGTGTTTGTCTACCCAACCCATTGAAATATTTAAGAGTTCTAAACTGATAGTTTTTTGTTAAAACCAAATTGTTGACATAGTTTTTTTGTAACGAAGGGAACTGATAGTGAGAATGAAAAAAATTATAGAAAAATGTCAATGTATTTGAGATCCAAAAATCAAAATATCTGAGAAATGTCAATATAGTTTATACCTGAAACCAAATATCAAAAGTTTTGATTGGAAATGGGACACGTAGCTGAGTAGGCCACTCATCACCTAAAAGGCTAAAAACGAGATAAAGGTAACCAAATTGTGTGTGACCAATTCTAGATTCTGATAATAGTTACTAAAATATCAATTCTATTATAAATTTTGTGTAACATATGATATTTATGAAATAATAAAATATATGAGTAATTATTTTACCTGGAAAGCAATTATAACATATAAATGATTATTCACATAATTAATAGACTGTTTGATGAACAATAAGATTATGTTATTAATTTTCCTAATTTGTTACTTAATAGTACTTCCTATGAAAGTATCACTTTATTATTATTAATATTAATACTACTAGTAGTTATTATAAATACAATTATATGGCCACGTCTCTCTCCACTTTCACAAAAATAACAACAAAGATGAGCTTCTCCTTTGCATATTTGTCTTCACAATTTTCTGTGTTATCATTATCTTATGACGTCAACAAAGTCATTCAATGTGATGCCTGAGCCTCAAGTTGCAGCCCTAAGTGCTCCTTCTGGATTCTTCTTTTGCATCTTCTCATTTATATGTTTACTTGATTAATGTACAATGTCACACTATATGGTATAAACTTTTGATTATTATTTATGAATTTAATGCTGACATGCACACATGCATACATTATGTGAAGAGATCTTGACATCTATATTGACATTATGTACGGACCATATAGCTTTATTAGAGACAGTCGAGTCAGTAGAGATGGCTGAGAGATATATTATATGTTGTGGCCAATGTTGGTATAATGAGGCTAAATGAAAATTCGAGATGTGTAGTTCCTAAGGATAGCTTTACTAGGAAAAAATTATATCATTTACTTGTATTTGAATGTTATTGTATGAACGCTTAAAACTTAAAATCAAGAAAAATAAATTGAGCGGTATATAATTTATCTAAGCTTTTTTCGCTAGTATTGTGAATGAGTAATTACAAGATTCTTTATATCTGTGGAAACGCTTAATAAAAGTGTTTGTTTTATATAACATTTATAAAATTAATAAAAATTTGATTTTACTCGTGCTAATGAATTGTTACTTTAAATTTTAAATGCATCCTGATTAATATTATATATGTAAAATACTATAGAAACATTTCCACACAAAAAAAACAAATCAAGAAAAAACATTTTAAAGACAAAGCAATTAGTTGACCACAAAAAAAAACACTCACGCACACTTCTAGTTAAAATTAAAACGTTGTAGTTTTTTCATATAACTAGAGTTAGAAGAGACAAGGAGATGAATCCAAATTAGAAGAAAAATAAAAATTTAAGAATGAATAATAACGGTGCTTATACATTTAAAGTGGGCGGTGTTTGAGTATGTGAAAAAGTGTTGAGGAAAGGTTTAAAAAGCTTTTCAAGTAAAGTAATAATATGGTGGAAGGATTTGTACTGTTTAGTTATGTGTAACGCTTAGAACTGACGAAAACATAACTTACTATAAAAGGAAAGCTCATCATACCAATCGAAACTCAGACATTGTCGGGAACATGCAAAACCTCAGGTTTTGGGGAATACCAAACTTCCAGCTTATATACCCTCTTGTCCAAATCTAACTATGGTCACAATATATACATTTGTTACGTATCTGTGTATATATCATCTATATATGATTATTCAAGAAATTTTAATATGTTTCTAAAGTTTTGTATGAGTTATTTCGTACGTGTTGACCTTTTTCAAACCAAAAGAAAGAAAAAAGGGATAAGAAAATATATGGCGATCGAGTAAATTATGACAAGTTTACAGTTTTGCACTCATGAAACTGAACTAAGTTTTGGGAATTGTTTTTGTAATGATTTGTTACCCTCAGTGCAATGATTCAGTCAACTATTATATTTTTTTGTACAATTAGTCAAGATCACACGCAAACACAGTTTTTTTTTTTTTTTAAAACTGAAAGAAATTAGTAAATTACGTTACAAAAGTCAAAAATAACCAAAAACGTTATGACCGTCGAGAAACCTTTGCTCATCGTCGTAGTTCGAAGTTTGAAGAAAACTGAAAGCCATATTTTCGTAATCACAAAAATAGAAACCTTGTTTGATTGTTATATTTATAATTTTTACGTTAATAATTATAATTTTTACGTTAATAATTATTGATTATTTCATATAAAATTTAAATAGAATCTATTAGAAAAGTGAAGATTGAAACCCTAATTAAGTACACGAGCTCTGTAAACCAAATGAAATATATATATATAATATTCCACGAACACATATATTTGAATATCTCTAGTCCATGTCAGGTAATTGTTATCTGAGAGGTAAAAGATGTGTGTTAATTAGAAGGAGAGTAATTAGGAGAATATTCTTGAAGTTAATATCTAAATATGGATGTGTTAATATATCCAAATTTCTTGTGGATATGATCATCAAAACACCATGAAGTTCGATTTTAGAGTTTTGAAATAACTCATTGATATATGTGTTTATTTTTCAAAATATTTCTTTTAATATTTCAAATATTTCTTTTGATATTTCAAAATATATTCCCTTGTGTAGGAATTCAACATAAAGTAGCAGTTAATTTAAATTTCAACTAGGTTCGACCTATGTTCCACTACCGTATTAGCTATTATAGATATGAATTGAACAAATAGACCAGAATTGTAATAAGCAATGATTAAAAAAAAAACAGTTTACAAAGCTCCCTCAAAAAACTTAACAAATATAAGTCTCGGCTAAAACAATAATCATGCCTTTTCTAAAAGTTTGATGTTTTGAAACATTTTCAAACATAAAAACATATTAACAGAAAATAAAAAAATTAATAATATATATTTCTCATTATTTTGTTATTATTGAACATTTTGCAATTATAGTTATATAGGGCCGGACTAAGAATTCTTAAATTTATAGAAAACAACAAAACATCAATCTTCAAAAAACAAAATTAAGAATTATGTTTAACACATCGATCAGTTTACATGAAATTGAAGAACTAGCATATATAGAAAATTAATACGAGGAAATAATAAATTAGGAGACAAAGATATAACCATTGTCATATTGTAAAACAATATTAGTAAGCACATACATATTAATAACAACTAATGCAAGCTTATAGCTTATACTATATAGCCATATATGATTAAATATAACGTTCTACTAATTAACAAGCTTAGAGAAATTCATATGGATGAAACTAGTTAACCTTAGTGAAGCATCATATCTTCTAGAATAGTGAACATCGGATCACTTTGGATAATGGTCGACAGCACCATTTAAGCGAAACCCAAACGGAGTTCAAGATCCAGATCTTGTTCTGATTCGTTGATCATACCAATCTCAAGCTCCAAGCTGACGATTTCATCATTCCTTAAGAACTTGCAAGCATCTTTCTTGTTAAACCTTTTAGCCTCTTCAGCCTCCACTAAAAGGGATGTACTAGTGGTCTCACAAGCGTTTTCTGGTGAATGTTTTGATTTGGGGCTCAAGGAACGGGCCGTACCTGGCGTATATCCTGGTGAGGATGGAGGAGAAAACGTTGGAAATAGGGTTAGAGGAGGATGAGGAGGAGAGGTTACCATGGAAGAGTAAGAGTAATTAGGGTTAGGGTAAGGAGGAGAAGGTGTTGAAGATGATGATGAAGACTGTTGTAATCTGAGTCTGGCTCTGTCTCTTCTGTGAACATTCATGTGGCCACCAAGTGCTTGAGCCGATCTAAATTCCCTTTTGCAGAAGCTACAGGTATAGGATCTTGGTGGCCATGAAAACCCTAGAAGATACTCATGATCTTGTTGGTAACTATCATAATCTCCATAGCTCCATGGTGAAGTTCTTGCACGGCCATAGAAGTTGTTCCTCGACTCTATGTTGTTTGATCTCTCCATATGTGGACTCTTTCTTTTTGGCTCTGGTAGATCACAGATGGTAAAGAGATAATTAAGATAGTACTACAGTAATGATTTGTGGAACATCAGTTTATAAAAGCCGTATTTGTAAGACCTGAAAAGATGAACTCACTTTTCCCCCCTGGAAAAATCTAAGATCTATGTCATCTGTCTCTTAGAGAGAGAGAGATGTGAGAAGGGTTGTGTGTGATGATAGGGTTGGGGCTCTTTGGTGTTAAGACTGTGAAAGAGACTGATTCTTGGACGCATTATCAAAGTCCCATATTAGGTTTAATAAAATAAAAATTAAAGGAATTATGTTAGGAGGAAACATGTATTAAGCGAGCTTCCCCATGTATTATTTTATGGAGATGATACAAAGTTAATTAAGTACATGAGACGTTACGATCATCAAATGATATCACTTCTTTATGTTTCGTGAAAATCAACGACCAATTTTGTCTTCAAATACTATTATTCAGTACTTTTTTATGTTAGTGAAATAGTTTTATTAGTTATCTATAAACACATATTCACAATACAAGTACAAGTATAGTTTAACAAAACCTAAAAGATAGATCAAGAAAGCACATAGCTCGCATCAACATCTAAGAGAAGACTCGCAATATAATTCTCAAATAATTTTGTAACAAATTATAAAGAAAAACCACTATCAAAAGAAATCGAAACACAAAATATAATTTTCTTGAAAAAAGAAAAAAAATAATACAAGGGTATGGGAAAAAGAAGTAGAAATGAGTGTCGGATTTAACTTTAAGAAGCACTAAAAAATATTCAATTTTATTGCAATTATGTTATCTAAATTAACCAAGCACCATAAATTTATATATATAATATCCGGAATGACTAATCAAGACAGATTATCAAACATTTGTGACACCAGATACTATTTTCAACAAATTAAAAAGACCAACCAATTTCATAGCAGAAGATATAATGAAAAACACTATTTTAGTTCATAATTTTCTCTACAAGTAGTAAAAATATGTTATTATTGTTTTATAAGTTAGAGAGGAAGAAGTGATGGGTGAATATATAAGAGATGGGACTGTATACATAAGGAAAACCTCGGCTAGCAAAAGGACATATTATATGAAAAGCTTTATACCAAAAATAGAAAAGTGGCTGTTCCTTTCTCCCATTTTTTTATTTTATTAACTTATTTTATATATTTATCATTTTTATATTAATTCTCACTAAAGCTTTCCTCGTGAGCCATATCTTGACGTTTGTTTGTTAGCAAATCATAGACAACGACGCACATTATTATTTAGACATAGGTCTTTAGATTTTGCCTTTCATACAAAATTTTATATAATACTAAAGATGCATACATTGTCCCTTTCTTTTGTTGTATATATACTTAATATATCATCATGAGTTCTGAATCAATTCCTTTCAACATGTGTTGTGTTTGCTCAAATTGTGACCCTTTCTTTGGCATTGATTTCAACGTTAGTTATGGTATATATCAATGTTTAAAAATAGAGATAAATGACAATATGTTTAAATTCTCTAAATAAAATAGATTTAATATATGGTTTATGGTTTACATCTCGTGAAATTAAACACTATTTACTTGTGGGATTGTTCAAAGGCCACAATGCAAATACTTTGAAGGAACCGTACAATTACAAAGTGTAACATTCACCAACGAGGAAAGTCTCATTTATTACACAACCAACTGCTTCATATATATCCACCCAATATGAACACATTCCACAAATTTCAAACACTAGAAATTATAAAACAATCTCACTTCTTTTCTCGTTGAAATCTAACTTTTGTTACATGTCATATAGTTCATATATCGATTAAAAAAAGAAGCTAAGATTAATATTTAATATTTTTGTTAAAATCATAGCTTGTTCGAGATATATATATATATAAGCCAAAATATATATATATTGGAAACACAAAATTTAAAAATCTCACCTCCTATGAAAAGTGCCTTGATTAGTTATTCCGGTCAGGAAGAGTATCTAATAAAATAAATATTATATCATACTGAATGATTAGACTCAAAGTATTGTGTATAACCAATGGATTTCTTAAGGTCTTCTGACTTCATATTGAATTTACTATTTTTTTTGTTTTGTTTTATACATTGTTTTGTCAAGAAGATTCTCAAAATTCATGAACTTACAACCACGCAAATATAATATTGTTGTTCTTCTGCTTCACAAAATGTCCCTCAACTCATTGTTCTATCAAAGTAATTCACATGTGTAACCTGTTTTCATGACACATGCCACATCTAGTGGGACGGATTTAGGCTCTTTGACATATAGTTTTTATCAAAGCTGTTTGATATATACTTAAGAGTTTTAGTTGTAATATAATATTTATATCATATATATAGTTCAAATCTGATACAATGCATTTATATTTGTATGTCATATAAGCCGACTAATTAAAATAAAATTTTGTATTAATATAAATAACTAAAACTAAGAGCCATTAAAAGGGAACAGCAAATTGAATGATAATCATTTTTCTTTTGCTATTTTACCAGAAAATTTTGATTTATTGTGACTACTATTATGAAAAAGAACAAAAGAAATTCATGACCTAATAGTAACTAAAAAAATTGCATGGCAGTTTCTACAGCAACTAATTAAAAGAAACGTCACACCACCAATTTTTTATTTATTTAAAGTTAAAAAACAAAAAACTCTCTGTTTATTTCCAATATTTTTCGGTTCACTATCATTTAGTTACATTAAATAAAATTAAAATAAACCTGAAAAGATCAGTAAGCAGATGAATGAAGTGAAAAAGAGGGGAAATTATAGGACAGAGAGAGTAGAATTAGACAAAAGATTCTACCAAAATTAGAAGAAGATCTCATCCAACGGCTGATAGAGAAGGTCTAAAAGTCTAGTGGCTTCTCTTTTTTATTTATTTTATTTACCATTTGTGAATAAAGGGCCTCGATTTACTTATAGCTTCCTTAATCGAAGTTGCAGAGTTTACTCGCGGTAGTTTCTTTCTTCTCTTTTTTTATTATTGCATTAGCCCCTTCCCTACTTGTTTTTACATCATCACTCTTCTTCTCAAGAACCATTATTTTTTATTGTTTAATTTCTTACAAAATTGTGAAAGTCTCTTTCATAATTTGAGAAGGTTTTGTTTATCTGTCACAGTTCACGTCAAGGTTTTTGTTATAGTCATAAAATTATTTTCTTGTTCCTTTCTTTGTAGGTTTGGTTGAAACCTAAAGATGTCAACCTGGTTCGGTAACCAAAACAGACAAAAAGAACCGGTCGGATATATATAGTTTGTGTTGTACTACTATAACCCAATAATTAAAAGGTTTAAAAACATGGCTATATGAGATATATAGGGTTTCTATTGTGTTATATAAATATTTTGGAAGCATTTTAAAAAGCCAAAAATAACAGATTCAGAAATTTAACCCAAGCAATTTTTTTAAGAATATTTTTGGTGTTATATATTCATGCTTTCTGTTTATAAACGTCTTGATTAATTTATAAATTTATTGATTTTCATTATAAAGAAAATTCATGATAGTGTATAGGTGTTGAGATTATATGGAATATTTTAAAGTAACTTTCAATTTATTTATTAGTTTCATAGAAATTTTAAAGTTCTTAGAAACAAAAGAAATTTGTTAGGTCACCATGAGAATTATGTAATATTTTAAATTAATTATAAAGTAAGAATCATAGAGTATTTGCTGAGAGTATTCAACTCATATTTAAACTTGTAAATTCGGTTTAATCTTAATACGTTATGAAATTGAATATCTACTGAATACTCTATGAATTTAAGCGATAATTGTGGTCGTCATTATTACCTTTACATAACTAAATATACAACTATGGGCTCAACGATTGTTGGAGAATGGGCTTGGGCTTATCGACAATTCGTGAATGAAGATTAAGTATCAAATCTCACAATTTGAATTTTTATCCAAATTCAGAAACCAGTCAAAATTTCATGGATCTATTATTACTGAAACCGTCTTTAACTTAATGAGATATTTCCATGAACATGGTTTAATCAATGCAAATAATAAACTCAACAAAACATAAGATGTTTCAGACACATAGATTAACGAAGATCTCAAACACTAATCCATAAAACAGTATAAAAACAACAACATAGATTTGAATTTAATCATCGGAGAAAAAAGATTGGGAAGCAAGATGTTTAGCTTGCACTCAGAGGAAATAGATTTTCTCAAGACAAAAAATTTTGACTACTGTGATTTCTGTCTATAAGCAAGATATATGTTTTGCTTTTGATAGCCAAACGAGACCGCCGCTTTAAGACAAGTTGTGTTTGACTTTTATGCTTGTCTTGGTTTCGATTCTTACTGTCTCCAAACTTTTTGTTACTTTTTCAGTTATAGTTATAAGATTTTATTCCTTTATCCTTCCTTAATATACTTTTATTTTTTTTTAATTATAATGGTTATTGGGCGACAACGACTTTGAATTATCCTGTTCAATTATTCCTACTTTTGAATACTATGTAATGTAAGAACTAAAACTCGGATTTTTTATTAATATTTTAATTATAATATTATTATTATTATTATTAATAGAAAAAAATTTAATTAATACTATTATTATTATTAATAATAGTAATAATAATGAGTTTCTTACAAAATATTTAATAATAGTATTATTATTATTATTATTATTAATATTTTAATTATAAATTTGTATGAATA